>PYAF01001260.1:292744-319641 GCA_007407185.1 Glycine tomentella
AAAACCTACTGTAAATTGACAACTTATAGATGATTTAATATCCCTCAATAAATATTACGTTGGTAAATTTTATCGACGAACCCAAAAGTCCTTGGTAATATAGTAAGTAACTCATATAGTAGGTTTAATAGTTAGTAATTTGACGTTAATAGTATCGAGGAAAAATGTTGGTAATTGATGAGTAAAAGTATATTTGTGGAAAAAAAATTACAATGGGCTAAACTGTTTGTATTACAATGGGTTTTTATCCCGAGTAAAAAATCCAATGTAATACAAAGGATTTAGCCTTCGTTAATAATCTATTTTTAAAAAACTATTTATGAAATTATTGGTACCTAAATATATTAATTAATTTCAAACCCAAATAATTTAAAAATAATATCTATTTATACATAAAATTATTCCATACCATAAATATTTTAGTTTTATAACTTAAATCACTAAAACATAACATAATCCATATAAGCATGCATGAATCAAACAACAATAAATATGAACACAAACATGACATAATTTTTTTATAGAAGTACTATTAAGTCATAATACAAACCCATAGAAATGCTACTAACTAGTCATATCATAAAATCATAGATGTTAGAGAGTATTGAGTTTAATAAACACCCTCACTCGAGGAATGCCAACATTGGAAAATAACAAATTCTAGTACAAAATACCCTTTTGGCTCCGAGTTGTTGTTGTGAAAGAAGAAAAGGGATTTTGATTGGACATGTTAGGAGAGTGTGTGGGGGAGGGAATTGGAGTTCTTGAGGAAAGTGTGCGATGATGTTTTTAATGTAATTTTTTTTTACAAACTCATAAGTGTTTTATTGTAAAATCAATTTTTTCCTCTAACATCTCCCTCCAAGCATATCTTGGGTATTGTATTCCCTATATGTATATGATTTGTATTCCCTATATGTATATGATTTTAGATAGGTGTCAATTCAAAGAATGTCAGCTGAAAGACTACAACACATTCATAATTTTACACTTCATCATTTCATGGTCATAGGTCATAGCTCAAGGTACAAAATTCTTTAAATTGCAATCTTACTTGTAAATAGAATAACATATGTGCTTTTTGCGAACACCCAAATTTATCCTTTTTATTCCAGAAGTTTTTTTTTTTTTTTGTCTATTTTTATTTTTCTTTTTTTAAAACGAATCGGGCCAATTGGCCCAACAACTCAGTTTTGTTGTTAGCCTAGTTGATAAAAAAGAAAAAAGAGGTAAGCAAAAAATTCAAAAAAATAAAATGATAAAAGAATAATAATGGTTTTTTTCTTTTCTCCTACTGCAACTGCAACTATCAACTCTCACCCACTTTTGCTGAATTTGCATGTTCTCCTAAACCCTTCATGCAAATCTCTTTTTTTTTTTTTTTTTTTTTTCTCTTCGGACTGATGATGCACACAGTCTAATTACTTCTTCAATCATCCATTTATCTTCATCAAAGCTTAACAAAATGATAACTAATTGCTTCTACAAGTAGCCATATTATTCTCAATATTTAGAGCAATATTAAACACAACTAGGTTTATAAATACCATCACATGAGACCATAAAAAAGGGTCTAAAATATGAAAGAAAAAGAGTAAATAAAGGAAAATTTTAAAATCTGAAACTGGAGTGAAGGAGAGAGTTCCTAGCGAGAGAGAAGAAGTCAGTGACAGAGACAGCGAAAATCAAAGCATCTGAGGCTACACAATTTGGTATATAATTTTTGCTTCTTTATTATTAATTTTGTTGATATATACTTAGTTGTCTAATACCCAAATGTTCCTACACATCAAACATAAAATAAAGCAACAAATAATCTCATTGGAAGGAAAAAAAACAAGATAAAAAAAGAAAAAGAAAGCTCTACCCCACTATGTTTCGCCACTTGCAGCCGCCGGAGACAATTTTCGGTGGCAACATCTCCCTCCATTATTCTTCTTCCTTTCTCCCTCGTCTCTTCCCCTCTTCCCTTCAATTTATAGTCCTATCATGAACCTCCATCAAGTGCGCTAATCGGACCACTACAGTGTCAGAGGCACCTCTCTTGGCCATATCAGTCGTCGTTGATGTTGGCTTGAGTATTGTCATTGTTGGTGTAAGCATCGACATCGCGGCTGCATTCTTTCCCTTCTCTCACGATTTCCCTATTTTGAGGAGAATAAGGGCAAGAAACAAAACCTGGGCTCGAGCATTATTGTCATTGGTGTAAGCGTCGTCGCCGCCGTGCCGCCATCGCCGTCAACGCGCTTTCTCTTTCCCTCACATTTTTCTCTTTCTCCTTCCATGCTGCTGGTGGAGCTTCCTCTTTCTCTTTCCATTATATTTACTCATTTTTTAAAATTATAAGTTAGTGGAGTAGGGTTTTGGTTGACTTTTTCTTTTCGGTGCATTGAATGGGTTTGGACCTAAAAGGCTAAACTTTTTAGCTAAAGTATAAAATCTTAGTAAGAGTTAGTATAAAATTTTGAAAGAATCCTTAAAATTAGTTTTGAGCAAGGTAGGCATATCCTTATCTGAAAAAATAGTTTTTGCTTTAATCCTTGAACCTTAAAATCTTTTGATGTTTACTATAAAATTTTAGTCTTTACAATAATAAAGATATTAGAATAAAATATCAAATAGTAATAATAGATAAATGATGAAACATGACTAGAAAATAAGTTGAGCTACATTGTGTTAGTTAATTATTTTATAGTGGTTAATTATTTTGTAATTGCAGTTATTAAAAAAATCTTTAAAAAATATTAAAGGTTTTAGTAATAATTACTTTGGATGTACTTATGACTTAGTTGTTTTCAGAACTATAAAAGTTTATTGATAATTACTATGGATGTACTTCTAATTTGATTTTCATGAAAGATTTTTAAAAAAAATATATAAAAAAATTGAAAAGCACTAGGACAATAAAAATATCATCACGCAAATATTTTCTACAAAAGAACTACTTAATTTTGATTCTTCATTACACTTGGAGATACTTAGAAACAAGAGATCACTCTTGTGAGCCAAAAAAGAGTTAGAAAAAATAAAAATACAATAATAATCTTCTTTTTCGTAATAATAAAAATTATGGTTAAAATAATAATAAGTTAAATGTCTAAAAATATTCTTGTTTAGTTTTGAGGGATAACATAAATAAATTTAAAGTTATAATAATTTTGCACATTTAATTAAAGGTAATTGTCTTTATGACAGAGTGCTAATACCTTTCTTACGCGTAATCAACTCTCGAATTCAAAATTTTGTTCCAAAGACCATGTTTTATCTAAAAGGATTTTTTCGATGTTTATCTTAATAAATGTTGGTGGCAACTTCTTTGTTTATTTTATAAAAAAAAATATCTTATTTTTTCATCGTCTTGCCGCGACCACGATTGCGACACTTTTATATAAAAAAAAAAAGTAATAATAGTAGCATATGAGCTAAGCAACATAGCAAATTAGATTGTCCATAACTTACACAACAATGGTTGACTAGAGGATGCTTCAATTTAATAACAAATAATATTATTTGTAATCATACACATTGTTTCATCATTAAGCTAAAGAATGTGTAAAATGGAAACAAGTATAAACATAGTTTATCTAACATAGTTTGATATTAACTTGAGATCAACAAAAAACATACCTTGTATAAAAAATACATCTCGTAATTAGGGTCGGTCCAACGGTGACAAAGACCTAAATCAAATTTAAACAGAAATTTTTTATTTTAAAAGAAAGAACTATATGTTGGACCTTTTTGTTAGCTTTGAGGAAGCTGAAGTCATGGAATCAAGAAGATTGAAGCATACAAGTTTTGATATTTCACATGTCCACTCAATTGATTGCATTTATAATTTCTTTTTTAAGCTTGGTTTAGTTGTTAAAGCTTTATAATCCTCATTAGGTTTGATTAATTCATGCATTCATACATACATTTAATCAGATTTAATCATGTGGTAATAAGAAAACTAATAGAAATTCATTAAGGCAACTAAGAACTTTATAAAGAAATTTCTCATTGTTTTAATCGATTATATGGATCATTTAATCGATTACAGCATGTGTAGGCTTTCTGGAAAATGCCTTATGAACATCTTAATCAATTACCACTAACTTGTAATCGATTAAATAAGCTTAACACAAATTTAGAAACTTTCTAGATAATCGATTATGTCACGGAATAATCGATTACCTAAGCTTCTGCATAATTTTACAAAGTATTTTTATCTAGTTTAATCGATTACCAGATGTTCGTAATCAATTAAATATGCATTAATGTGTTTTTAGCCTGGTCTGTGTTAATCGATTAAAATGGATCTTAATCGATTACACAAGTATATTAGAAAACTAAGTTCATCTGGAATAATCGATTACAAGATGACTTAATCGATTATTTTATTTGTGACAAATTTCCATATTTCTAATGAACACTTTAATCGATTATCTGGTTAAAATAATCGATTACCATAGTTAAAATAATCGATTACATTAACAAAATAATCGATTACAGGTAGTTAAATCTATTTTTTATAAATAGAACAATCTGGTCTATGTTTGAAAATAAGTGAAAAAGAATAGACTCGTGCAAACCTTGAGACAAACACTTTCTATAGTTCTCAAAATCATCAAGGCTAAGTTTAGAGAGAAAATCAAAGATTCAAAATGTCATGGACAGTTACATGTGATGTGTGTCATAATTCACATTGATTGAAAGAGGTGCTCAAGCTATTGATTAAAGAAATCATCAAGAAAGAGTATTCATCATCAATTGCATACATTCTCAGTTTGTTTGAATCATTCATTTCATTGAATTAGCTGAGGATTATAAGGTGATATCTTTCTTGAACCTTAAGCTTGATTTTTGTTTGATATTTGTTTTGTATTTGAGTGTTTGTCCATATAACATTTGTATTCCTTAAAGCTTTTTCTAGAAAGGTTTTCTAGAGGGAAGGACAGAGAGGGGATCTCTGGTTCTTGGTCTTTTGAAAAGTCTATAGGAGGTAGATTTTGAATTTTACCTAGGGTAGGTAACAGAGATCATTGTAAGCTTGTAAAGAACTAATATTTGTTATAGTGGAACTCTGATGAAGTGTTGGTTGGAAGAAAAATTGGATGTAGCCTTTGGGGTTGAGAGGTGAACCAGTATAAATCTTGTGTGATTTAAGATTTCTTTTAGTATTTCATTATATTCTTGAAGTACTAGCTTTGTTCATTTTACAACATTGGTTACAGCACAAGGGTGGTTTGATTGGTAAAAGAAATAGTTTTCCTAATTGATTTTTTTTAAAGATACGATCCTTTTGAAAGTCTTCCGTTGTTACATATTTCGTAAGGAAATTTTAAAAACTCTGAGGTAAAACCAATTCACCCTCCCTCTTGGTTATTTGCATAAATAAGTGTTCATTATATTTTCAATTGGCATCAAGAGCTGGTTCTTGTAATTTGCTCAAGCTCTTTCTAAAATCTTTGACAATGAATACTAATCAAATAACATTCAAGGAGGGAGCCTCATTGAATAGACCACCTTTGTTTGAAGGGGAACATTTTAACTTTTAGAAGAATAGGATGCAAATCTTTATCCAATCAAATGACCCGGGTGCTTGGAATTATATTGAGAATGGTCCTTTTATTCCTACCAAAATTGTTGATGGCAAAACTATACCAAAAGAATGGGATGAAATGTTAGAAATAGAAAAGAAAATGGTCCAATATGATTTCAAAGCAAAGAATATGATAACTTCTGCATTATCTTCTGATGAATTTTTCAAGACTGTTAGATGTAAATTAAAGTGCCAAAGAAATGTGGAAATTACTTAAGGTTACTCATGAAGGTACTGATGAGGTGAGAAGGTCAAGAAAACACACTCTCATTCATGAATATGAAATGTTCAAAATGAGAGATGATGAGAACATCTCACAACTTCAAACTAGATTCACCCACATAGTGAATCACTTGCTTGGTTAGGAAAGACCTTTGATGTAGAAGAGCTGAACATCAAGATTCTTAAATGCTTAATAAGATATTGGTAGCCTAAAGTCACAACCATTAAAGAATCAAAGGATCTATCAAAGATGTCAATGGCAACCATGTTTGGTAAGCTGTTAAGATATGAACTTGAATTATCTCAACTAACTCTTGGTGAAGATGCAGACAAAAACATAAGAGCATAGCATTAAAGGCTGCACCTTCAAAGATAGAAAAGGAAGATAATTCAAGTGATGATGATGATGATAATGAGAATATGAATCTCATTGTAAGAAAGTTTACCAAGTTTCTAAGGAAGAATAAGAACAGAAAGTAATCATTTCAAAAGAAAAGAAATGACAGCACCTACAAAAACAACAACTCTTCATCAATCACTTGCTTTGAGTGTGGAAAGCAAGGCCACATAAAGTCAGATTGTCCCTCATTAACAAAGAAGCCACAAGTTGAGAAGAAATCTAAAAGGGAAGGAAAACCTAGAAAGGCTTACATTGCTTGGGAGGATAATGAATCAACAATTTCTGAATCCTCTTCAGAAAAAGAAGTTGAAGCTCACCTATGCCTTACATCTACCATTGGTGAAGAAGATGAATCATCAAGTACAGAATCAGAGGTAAATTCTGAATTTGAAAATGTAGTTGATGCTTTTCATGAGATGCACAATGAAGCTCAAAAACTTACAATAGCAAACAACTAATTTAAAGGTAGCTTAAGATGGCATGTATCCAAGCTTGCTGGATTGCAAGAAAAACTTTGTAAATTGAATGAAGAACATGACAAGCTTCTTTCAAGTTACAAGAAAAATGGATGCACATGCTCCTTAGCCACTTCTAAGGTTGATAAATGCAATAATTTGTAGAAAGAATTTGATGAGTACAAAATAAGCAAAGCTAAAGAAAATATGGCTTTTCAAACTGAAATTAGTTATTTGGTTAATTTTTTAAGGAAGTATTACAAAGGCAAATGTAACTTAGATGAAATGCTAAGTGTTCAAAAGTATGTTGGTGATACTTATGGATTGAGATACAAACATGGTGCTAGAACTCAAAATAAGCTTGTGTTTGTACCTCCAAAACATAAATATCAAAAGCAGCATAATCAACCAAATTACTATCATAGATTTTCTTATGCTAATTCATCAAAATCTCCCACTTGCAATTATTGTATGTGAAAAGGTCATACATCTTATAAGTGCTTTGCTAGAAGGTTTTATGTTCCAAATGGAGATTGCATACAGATTGAGAAAAGAAAGAAAGCAACTAACCCCTTTGGACCCAACTCAAATTGGGGACCCTTCTTCTCTACTTAATTTGATTTGTGCAGATGTGTCTTAGAGCAAAATCATCAATGTGGTATTTAGATAGTGGATGCTCTAGACACATGACCAGAGGCATATCCATGCTCACAGATGTAATACTTAAAGAAAGAGGATATGTTACATATGTGGACAATAACAAAGGCAGAATAAGCAATATTAGAGACAACTTAACCACTAAAATCAAGGATGTTCTTTATGTTGAAGGGCTAAAACACAATTTACTAAGCATTAGTCAATTGTGTGTCAAAGGTTTTAATGTCACCTTCAACAATGAAACATGCTTGATACATGAAGGCAAGAATGGCAAAATTGCACACATTGGTAAAAGGAAGGGTAACATCTATGTTTTGTCCATTGACCATGCATTCATACATAAAACTGATTTCTTGTTGAGTAAAGTGAATGAAATATGATTATGGCATAGAAGATCTCATATAAACATGCATCATCTCAACAAGTTAGTTAGGAAAGACTTAGTAATTGGTCTGCCTAAGCTTAAGTTGAGAAGGACATTATTTGTGAAGCATGTCAAAGAGGGAAGCAAACTAAAAACTCTTTTCAAAGTAAGAATATGATTTCTACTTCTAGACCTCTTGAATTGCTTCACATAGACTTGTTTGGTCCTTCAAGAACCATGAGCATAGGAGGAAATTATTATGGACTTGTCATAGTAGATGATTACTCTAGATACACTTGGACATTGTTTTTAAGATCCAAAAGCCAAGCATTCTCAGCTTTTAAGAAATTAGCCAAGTTAATTCAAAATGAAAAGGGATATAATATTGTTTCAATTAGAAGTGACCATGGTGGTAAATTCCAAAATGAACCCTTTGAAAATTTTTGTGAAGATTTTTGAATTAATCATAATTTTTCAGCTCAAAGAACACCTCAACAAAATGGTGTGTTGGAGAGGAAAAACAGACCACTTAAACTAGGAGCTAAGACTCTTCTAAATGAATCTAAATTACCTAAGCATTTTTAGACGGATGTTGTGAGCATAGTTTGCTATACTCTAAATAGAATTCTCATTAGACTTATTTTGAAGAAAACTCCTTATGAAATCTATAAAGGGAGGAAACCAAACATCTCTCACTATAAGGCATTTGGCTGTAAATGCTTTTTTTAAACAATGGCAAAGATAACCTTGGCAAGTTTGACTCAAAAGCTGATGAAGCCATCTTTCTTGGATATTCCTTGCAAAGTAAGGCTTATAGGATCTTCAACAAGAGAACCTTGTGTGTTGAAGAATCTGTGCATATTGTATGTGATGAAACTAACCCTTCTCAAGAAGAAGTTTTGAGTGACAATGATGCAGAAAATAAAGAGGAAGGACAACAACACATTGAAACTAGTAAGCAAGAAGAAAATGAAGCACAAGAAGATTCTAATCAAGAAGCAGCCACACCTAAACACAAAGATTGGAGAACCACAAGAGATCTATTATTAGACAACATAATTGGTGATGTGTCTAAGGGAGTATCAACTAGATCTTCTTTAAGAAATCTTTGTTGCACTATGGCTTTCGTATCACAAATTGAACCGAATAAATTGAACAAGCCTTATTAGATGAACATTGGTTGATTGCTATGCATGAGGAATTAAATCAGTTTAAAAGGAACAATGTTTGGGAACTAGTACCTAGAACTTCCACTCACACACCTATTGGCACCAAGTGGGTATTTAGGAACAAGCTGGATGAAAGTGGCATCATAATTAGAAACAAAGATATACTCTTGGTACAAATCTATGTTGATGATATCATTTTTGGTTCCACTAATCATTCTTTGTGTAAGGATCTTAAAGTATCTAAAGTCTACACCAAAAGTGGGACTTTGGTATCCAAAAGGTACAACAATCAATTTAATTGGTTACTATGACTCTGATTTTGCAAGATGCAAATTGGATAGAAAGAGCACAAGTGGTACTTGTCACTTATTGGGAAGCTCTTTAATTTCTTGGCATTGCAAAAAGCAATCATGTGTACCCTTATCAACAGCTGAAGTCATACATATCAGCTGGAAGTTGCGGTGCTCAAAGTTTATGGTTGAAGCAACAACTCTAAGATTTTGGTGTAGAACTTCAACAAATTCCACTTTTATATGACAATACAAGTATTATCAATATTTTCAAGAATCCAATCATGCATTCCAGGACAAAGCATATAGAAATAAGACACCATTTTATCAAAGATCATGTGCAAAAAGGTAACATTAAGATTGAATTTGTTGATAGTAAAAATCAATTGGCTGACATTTTTACTAAACCTTTGGATATGGATAAATTTTTTACTTTAAGAAATATGCTTGGAATATTGGATGAATCTAGTACATGTTAAATATCTTTCCTATGCTTACTTACTATGTTGATGAATGGCTTAGACATTGCATGATAAAAAGTAACTCAAATTGGAATTAAAATTTTACATGTTGGTTGCTGCATAAAGTTTGAATTTTAGAATTCAAGTTGATATAATCGATTATCATTAATTCATAATCGATTATTTGCTCATCTGATGCTTCTAAAATAAAAGTCAAAGTTGTTGTAATTGATTAAACTTTCGAAATAATCGATTACCCTCTATTCATGTTTCTAAAATAAACATGTTCACTCTGGAGTAATCGATTAAGTCAACGAATTAATCGATTACATGTATCTCAGAATGATTCCAAATTATGGACTGCTCTGCAATAACCGATTACTTAATCGAATTAATCGATTATTTTGGCCCTGTATATCTAAGGACTCTATTTCAACCTGTCTTAATCGATTATCTCCAATTATAATCGATTACACTTTGTCTTCTACAACTCACCTGTACTAAATTAATCGATTACCCTGTATTGTAATCGATTATTTCATTTCTCATAACTGAAATTTTGATTGAAATAATTGATTATATAACGAAATAATCGATTATTTAAGTTGTTACTACAAAAATCTAACAGTTTTTGAAACTGCCCAACTGCACTTAAGCACGATTTATGAGAATTAAAGCCATAACAATAGTGCTTAAAGATCACAACAACTATATTTTTGAAATCTCAACTGTCCATTACATCAAATTGCCTATAAATAGAGACTCTTGAGAGTAGGAAAATCACACCCTCAAGTCTTTTTATTCTCTACTCTCTTGCTCTGTTCTGTGCATCACATTTTTTCTTTTATCCCTATTTTTTAAATTTGTACTCTCTTCAAAATGTCCAAAAGAGTCAAAACCTCAAAAAGAAAAGCACAAGCCCAACCTTCTAATTAAGCTGTGAGTAGGCTTGATCATTGGTTCACCAAAGATGCTGATAAAATGAACTATCTTCAGTTCAATGCAACAAAGCTTGTCTGTCCTTCAAAATTCTTAAACCTAGCTTGGTTCACTGAACAAGGATTCAACTTTCCACATATGTTAGAGCGATAAGACCTAACCAAGTTTGTTGAAATGCAAGGCACCTTTTACCCTGATTTGGTAAAAGTCTTCTACACTTGTTCTAAGATTTCTATACATGGAACAATTCTAACTCAAGTCAGTGGTGTTGCAATGGAGATCACACCTAAAATTTGGAATGAAGTAGCTGGAATCTCCTTTGATGGAGAAAGAAGATTTGAAGAAGAAGTTGAAGGCTACAACAAGATGGAGACTTACAAAGGCATGCTTATTGATCCTCACATGAATATAAGGATGAAATTAGGCATTGGACCTATGACTCATGAGGATAGGCTCCTACATTACATAATTACCTATATCCTCACTCCAAGATCAACAAATCATGCTCAAGCTACTGATGATGATCTTCATGTTGTCTATGGCTTGAAGAATGGAATCAAGCTGAACTGGATTCTTATCTTTCAAGAGGTAATGCAAAAATCCAAAAGATTGGTAAACTACCCTTTTCCCTATGCTGTTTTGGTTTCAAGATTCATTGATTACTTTCAAGTGGATGTTTTAAATGAAGTTATGGATCATACCAACTCAAACAACAACCAAATTAAGGAAAAGCACCTTACAAAGCTTGGTATGGTGAAGACACCATATGGGTGGCAAATGGCTGGCCAACCTATTCCTTTGGCTGAAGAAAGAGGAGAAGAAGGTGATGAGGAAGGAAATCAATCAGGAGATGCTGAGGAACAACATGAAGAACCTGCACCATCTGAGCCTCAATACTCATATTTTGAGTCATTAATGATACAAAAGATGGATGTCTTGTTTTCTTTGCATCATGAACAAAGAGATGAAGTGAACTCATCACTAGAAGAACTTAAGACTAGAGTTAAGAACATAGAATCCGAGGTTTTTAGAGATGAATCTAGGGATTTGGATTAGCTTTAGGTTAAGTTTGCAAGAATTGAGTTTGTTTTTATGTTATGTTTGTTTTAGTTTTTAGTTTTTATTTTCATGATTAATGTATTTCTCTTTTCTTATATGAAAGTTTCTCTATTTCCTTTTCTATTTGGATGTTTCATGCTTATTTTTTAATTTGATATACCAAATAGGGGGAGTAGTATAAATGATGAAATGCATGAAATGCTTAAATTCAGGGGGAGCTACTAATGCTACATATGATTAATATCTGAATTGATTAATGAATGTCTTTAAGTAAAAATCAAGTCATGGATAATATACTTGATCTTTGCAAAAGTTGAGATTTTCAGGTTAAACATCTCTCTTTAAAGCATGTTTCATCAATTAAGTATTTGGCATGCTCAAATCAAAAAAGGGGAGATTGTTAGCTTTGAGGAAGTTGAAGTCATGGAATCAAGAAGATTGAAGAATACAAGTTTTGATGTTTCACATGCCCACTCAATTGATGTCATTTGTAATTTCTTTTTTAAGCTTGGTTCAGTTGTTAAAGCTTTAAAATCCTCATTAGGTTTGATTAATTCATGCATTCATACATACATTTAATTAGATTTAATCATGTGGTAATAAGAAAACTAATAGAAATTCATTAAGGCAACTAAGAACTTTATAAAACAATTTCTCATTGTTTTAATCGATTATATGGATCATTTAATCGATTACAACATGTGTAGGCTTTCTGAAAAATGCCTTATGAACATTTTAATTGATTACCACTTACTCGTAATCGATTAAATAAGCTTAACACAGATTTAGAAACTTTCTGTGATAATCGATTATGTCATGGAATAATCAATTACCTAAGCTTCTGCATAATTTTACAAAGCATTTTTATCTGGTTTAATCGATTACCAGATGTTCGTAATCGATTAAATATGCATTAATGTGTTTTTAGCCTGGTCTGTGTTAATCGATTAAAATGGATCTTAATCGATTACACAAGTATATTAGAAAACTAAGTTCATCTAGAATAATCGATTACAAGATGACTTAATCGATTATTTTGTTCGTGACAAATTTCCAGATTTCTGATGAACACTTTAATCGATTATCTGGTTAAAATAATTGATTATCATAGTTAAAATAATCAATTACATTAACGAAATAATCGATTACATGTAGTTAAATCTATTTTTTATAAATAGAATAGTCTGGTCTATGTTTGAAAATAAGTGAAAAAGAATAGACTCGTGCAAACCTTGAGACAAACACTTTCTATAGTTCTCAAAATCATCAAGGCTACATTTAGAGAGAAAATCAAAGATTCAAAGATTCCTAATTGGTTTTTTTTTAAGATACGATCCTTTTGAAAGTCTTCCGATATTACATATTTTGAAAGGAAATTTTAAAAACTCTGAGGTAAAACCAATTCACCCCCCCTCTTGGTTTACAATGGACTTGTTCCAGATCATGTAACATGTACTAGCATCATCCATGCTCACTTGATGGTTGGCCATCTTAGGAAGGCTAGAGTGTTGTTCCTTGAAATGTTGAGCAAAGGGATATTTCCTTCAGTTGTCACTTACACAGTTCTGATTCATTCATATGCAGTTAGGGGAAGGCTGAAACTTGCTATTTTGCACTTTTTTGAGATGCATGAGAAGGGTGTGCATCCAAATGTGATCACCTACAATGCTTTAATCAATGGACTATGCAAGGTGAGAAAGATGGATCAGGCATACAATTTTTTTGCAGAAATGCAAGCAAAGGGCATTTATCCAAATAAGTATACTTACACTATTTTAATAAATGAGAACTGCAACTTGGGCCATTGGCAGGAAGCTTTGAGGTTGTATAAGGATATGCTAGATAGAGAAATTCAGCCTGATTCATGCACACATAGTTCTCTATTGAAGCATCTAAACAGACTATAAATTGCATGTAGTTCGACATCTTGAGAATTATTGCAGCTGGTGAATAAACATATGATGTAAGGATGAAGAATGGTTATTTGTTATTCTCATTTTGGCATTCTCACATGGCTAATGAGTAAAAGACAACCCTACATTTGAATGGGTTTTGCCTTTTGAGGTGTAAATTCCCCGACAGAATCTTGTTTATTTTTCTGACTGTCACGGTAAGAGTCCCTCTTTTTCCTTTGATACATAATGCCTTATATATCTGTTATACTCCTCTGGCCCTGATGGAGTTTCTAAATTTTACAGGTTGAAGATGCCTGTGGTGTTCTTGATGATTAAGATGGACAGACTTCAACTATTTACAAGTTTTCGCACGTTATCCCTAGACTAGGTAATATTTGGTCTTGGAATTGTGTTAAGTTGTCCTGTGACAATATGCTGATTCAATTCCTCCCCCCATCATAAGTAAGAAATATTTAAAAACAAAATTGAAGAAACAATGGTGTCCATGCTTCATTTTGTTCTATTTTCAGAATGTAATATACTTTCAATGTAGTTGGGGATTAAATTATACTTTTTTGGTTTATTGCTATATAACCATGTTTAATCCCAAAATGAATTAGAAAAAAAAAACTGATGACCAACTTATATTTCTGCTTGTGGCTTATTTTATGTTTTCCACTCACTCCCCTTAACATGAGCCCCATACTTCACGTTGGATATAAGGATGATATTATGTGTATATGGTAATGGTAACACATATCAAGGCATTTTTCAATTATTAATGGATGTAGAGTTAATGGTGTAATATCTTATTCAATATATTCTAAGTCTAGACAGTAGGGTTATTTTGTTAGAATAAAATAATAATGAAATGAATGAATATTACAAAAGACTTTCATGGTTGTATAAGTTATAGATTTTGTATATTATTTTAGTTTTTTTTCTTGCAGTCAGGGGAACCAATTTTTGCTTTGTGGCTATTTAAGCAGTGTGTAACTGCTAATTTTTCTTCAGCTGTTATGTGACTTCTGACATAGATACTGGACTTGCATAGTTGGTGCTCAATTCAAATACAGAAGCCAAACAATCAGAAAAGATTTAATCATAATTGATTCCTGATGCATTGAAGTATTTAGGTATTCTTGCTAGATGTTTCTTTGATTTTCTTTGTTTTGTTGTCAATTTTAAAATTTAAAATGGCATTGATATTTATCATTTTCTATAAGGACTGTTAGAGGGGAATAACTTGTGACAGGTTTCTGCAGATTCTGATGATATGAAAAGATAAAAGTGTCAGTTCCCACCGTTTGTTAAATTCAAAATGGTCCTTTATTATTGTTATGGACAGGTCAAAGTTGGCAGATTTGATGTTCCATGAGGTGAGAGGTGATTGTTCACCTTTGACGGTTTAACCTTGATGGAAAAAAATTCTATTTTGATACCTTACATTTTCTGGTGTGCTGCTACTCTTTTTTATGGTAGGATTGTAGGAAGATTTTTTTTTCAAGAGTCTGCACTTGAAAGTTATGATATCTTGTGAATAAGATCAGAGACTGTATCAGAGGGATTTTGGAATTTAGATATTGTTCTGAGTCTAAAAATATATTCATTTTGATCCATAGTCTGGCATCTTCTCATGCCGTTTTAAACTAATTTGTAAATTTAGAATTATACCTGATTATTTTTGCTGGTTGAAAAAGAAGAAAGGGAATAAGCAAGCAAAGTAAATTATAAATCGGAGAAAAATACCATATTTGCTGAGGGCATGAAATCAAAAGGATATGAAGAGGCATTAGTGAGATGAAAACTGAAAAGTATAAAATAGTGATATTGAAGCTGATGACAATCAAATTTTTTTTCTTTACTTAAAATATAAAAATGATAGTCTTTTTTTCTTCTATTATGCCTCGGGTTTGGTTTCTTAAATTTTGTACCTTCGATGCTATTTGGGATTTTGGGTATAAGTTTAGTGTTTGAAAATAAGGAAAAAGCTGGCATGTCTCATTGGACTGCTTCAGTTTAACTGGCTCAAACACCATGGTTTGTCATTTTTGAAGAATGCATGTAGTTTAGACTTTAGACTTTTTAAATGGCATGTAGTTTAGTCTTTTTAGTTCTTCAACAAGCTGCCTTTATGTTACAATATTTTTTAGCAAGTTTAGTAGATTGCTTTGTACTATTGTCTCCAGATCATTTTCTATTTTGATCTTTATACTTGAATTTGAATTAGAAAGATCTTTTGACTACCATTTTACTCCTGATTTAGGTCAGACTGTAAGACACAATGCCTTCATCACCTGCATCCCTTATCATTATTACTTTATGTCATTTCGGGTTAAATGTAAGCCCAAGTGCAACAAATAGCTATGATTGTCCCTATAAATGGGCATGTTAGCATAGATATGTATAATATATGTTTTCTATCAATTGCTATCTGATTATCTATTATCTATTAACTATTTATTAAAAGTAAGTCTTCCAAGGCTAGGTGTCAGCAAGTTATTTGCCATGTGTTAACATTCTATTTTTCACTTTTTTCTTTCTTTTAGATTCCTCTATCTGAAACCCTACTCTCTCCATTTCCACCTTCTTTCCATCTTTCTCCTTCTCCCTTCACGATCAAGGCACAGCTTTGTTCCCCCTTTCCTTTTTCGCTGCCAACCTAAAGCCTCCGCTACGCATAGCTGCTCCGCCATGACTCCTTGCACTCCTAAGAATTCTTTATGAAATATTAAGAAGATGAAAGATATCTAGATAACTTATAATAAACTCTTTAACACTTAGTGGCTCTGATACCACTAACTAACGATGGGATTGAATCCTTAGGAATAATTCGTATGAATAGATATTATGAATAATGAAAAGTTCAGCAACGGAAGTTAAAGATGATAATGAGTAATCAAAATCTTTTTGATATATAACAAAATAATTTTGAAATTCAAATATTAAAGAAATATGAATATTATCATGCGAAAACACATAACTTAAATGGGTATAAATCATTTTAAAGAAAACTTACTTAAATATTCTTGCATATGAGCGAGTAAGAAGATGATGAGAAGTATCATACAACGATAGATAATTGAATTTTTGTAAGGTAAGGGAAGATAAGCAAATGTTGATTATAAAGGCTGATGTCCCTCTGATTTCATTTACGTTTATTTATAGACATACAAGGGGTCCGAATTCTTCCTACCAGATTTCAAACTTGATATAAAAAGTACATAAACAGTAATAAGATAGAAAAGTAGTGATCCTAAATAAAAGCATACAATACTACTGAAACATGCCTATATACAAAGATAAGTATCTTGAATAGTATCTACTATCTTGTCAACAGGATTTGCCAACAATTTCTATTGGCTACTCTGATTCCTTATCTGTTCAATTATTTTTTATCTTCAGATTTCCTGTCTTTCGGAGAATTCCTCTTTTGTAAAATAATCCAACATGGCCCTATTTTTGTGGTAGGGATTTGTGCTAGAGCTACTGCCTTCATCCTTAATTGATTTCTGCTCTTGCTGTATATTCCTCTCATTCTTTGTAATTTATCTTCAAATTCCTCTTGAGATGTAGTTGTTGCTAGCTCAGCCATAATTTGACTCTTTTGTGCTAGAAATAGAGCTTTTTTATATGCATCTATATCTAACTAACTTCTGGGGGCTTTATTATTCCTTGCCCATTGAAGCATTTTTCTTTATTAATTAATTTAACATCAAATTTTTTCCACCATTTTATTTTTACTTGTCTGGAGAGGAAGTACAAATCTGTCACATTATCTGCCTTAACATAAGTATATGTCCAGCTCATAATCCATGTTATTCCTTGCGAGGCTATAAATGATAAAAATTTATATCCATCTACAAAAGTAGTATTGTCTTTGAAGAACTTATATAACTCCTCCACCTCTGGCGGAAAAATCTCTCTCATAGGTCCAAAACATGGTTCTTACTTCTTAGACTTGCCATATTATGAAAATTAGATTTGCAGCTTACAACATAAAAATTGTTTAATATGTTGGTATTGCAATTACAAGTAGTTAGCGAAAATGGGAGATGTAGTTTCCCTAGCTGTAATTTAGACTTTGAATTATCTGCTAGTCTTTTGTAATAATGTACAAGAAATGTAACAGAAAGATGTTGCACTTAATTACAATATCCTTAGTTAACATGTTAATTGCGTGATAAAAAAAAAGGGCGGAAAGACTTCTCTCATTGGTCCAAAATTATAAAACCATATGATAAACCACTTTGGAAATTTTAAGGATATTCCCTTCTTAAACCAATCTTTTTGTGATACATTCATAATCTTATAGATTGGCTTATCTAAATTCTTTTCTACTAATTTATTTTCAGAACCACCTTCTTCCTTTGAATTATTTCCTATTCTAGTCAAATGGGTAGAAATAATATTTAACATAATATTATAATAATTTAGTTGGTGATATAACTTGCTAATATCTTTTATTTCTATTAGAATTATTATTCAAGACCATCCCCAGCAGATGTACAATTTGAGGAAAGAGGGGTATGCGTCAAAATGTTTATTCAGGAACTGAAATAGCATAATGGAATATAGATGGCATGAGTGAATACCAAATCTTAAATTTAACTTGTCAAATGAATATGGCAGCAACAGCATATAAAACTAAAGGTATTACTGATCGAAATACAGCAGTAGCCATAATACAAGGATTCACTGGTCAATTAAAAGGCTGGTGGGATAACTTATGTACAGATGAAGATAGGAATATGATATTAAATAGTATAAAACAAGAAACTCAAGAACAAGATGTCGTAGCAACCCTCATTTTTACTATAATTCAAAATTTTATAGGAGATCCCAACATATTTAAAGAAAGAATAGCTAGTCAGCTAAATAAGTTATACTGTCCAACAATGTTTGATTATAGGTGGTATAAAGATACATTTTTCTCCAAAATAACATTAAGAGAAGATGGATATGCAGGATATTGGAAGGAAAAATTTATATCAGGATTACCTAAACTCTTTGCTGAAAAAGTTAGAATAAATTTAGAAAGACATTTTCAAAATCCAATACCCTATGAAAAATTAACTTTTGGTCAAATCCATAATATTATAACAGAAACAGGGATACAGGTTTGTACAGATTTTAAACTTCAGAATAAAATGAGAAAAGAAAGTATGACTAATAGAAGAGAATTAGAAACTTTTTGTCATCAATATGGTATAGAAGTAATTAGAGCCCCTAGTGCTCAAACTAGAAAGAAAAATAAATTTATAAGAGGAAATAAAATTTATTCTAGGAAAAAATATTATAAGAAGAATAAATTTGAAGCTCAAACATATAATAAAAAATATAGAAAACCCCATAATAAGAATTATAAGAAGACAAATAATTTCAAACAGAAAAATGTTTGTTGGAAATGTGTCAAACCAGGTCACTTTGCAATTAAATGTATAGTTCAACAAAGAATTAATGAATTAGAAATAGATAAGAATATTAAGCAAGAATTAATGAAAGTTGTTTTAAACTCAGAACCAGAAGATTCTTATACAGAATCAAAATCCGAAGAACACATAATATATCAATTAGATGAAGAAACTAGTAATAACTCTAATAGTTCAAAAGAAGAAGAAGAATATAATTGTTGTTTAGGTCCAGAAATATGTGCTTGTAAAGAATGTAAAACTATTAATATGTTAACAAAAGATCAAACTGAAGCTTTGATTAATATAATAGGAATTAGAAGATTCTCCTATTCGAGAAGAATTTATAGCAAAACTTAATGAATTAATTATAAAAGATCAAACAAATAGAGAACCTATCAGGGCAGTAGATATGAAAGAAATCTATAATAGATTTATACCAAATAGACAAGTTACTTTAAACTTTGTTTGGGAGATGGATTTTAGAGTGGAAGGGAAAGGTTTAGGTGGTGATATCTCCTTGTTTGGGAGTTTTAATTTTTGAGGAAAAGGATTTGAGGATTTTTAAAACTCCTCTTAAATCCTCCAAAGTCTAAAAATTGTTGTTCCCCCAATTTGGGGGTTTTTAGAAAGAAAAGTAATTAAAATTACTATCCTATCCCAACTACAAATTAAAAAATATATTAAAATATATTTTTAATATATTTTTACATTTAAATTATATAATTTTCACATTTAACATCTTATTAACTCTCAATTTCTCTCTCTTAATATATTTTTAACTCCCAAACAAGGAGAAATGAACTTCCCTTATTTTCCTCCCTTTCCTTCCCCTCCCTTCCCCTTGAATCTCTTTTCTTCCCTTCCCCTCTTAACTCTCAAACAAAGCCTAAAAGATCTACAAGAAGAGATAAAAATTCTTAAACAAGAAATAAGAGAATTAAAACAAAATGATATAACTCTAGAATATAGAATTTTAGAATTAGAAGGAAATAATATTGTAAAATCTCAAAAAGATAACATGGTTAGTACATCAAGATCTGATAATACAGAAAAAGAAGAAAATTTTATTAATTTATTAAGTTTAATTATTACACATAAATGGTATTATGAGATAACCTTAATAATTAAAGATGAAAATTTTAAATTTATAGCATTAATAGACTCAGGAGCAGATGTAAACTGTATTCAAGAAAGATTAATATCCACTAAATATTATGAAAAGAATGTAGAAAATATATCTAGTGCTAATGGATCAAAAATGAATATTAAATATAAATTATCAAACGCTAAAATATGTAAAAATGGTATATGTTATAATACTTATTTTGTATTAATAAAAAATATGAATTGTGAAATAATTTTAGGAACCCCATTTTTAGCATTATTATATCCTTTCCAAGTAACTGAAAAAGGATTAATGACTGAAGTAATAGGAAGAAAAATTATGTAACACCCCGTGTGCACCCAGTGTATTAACATATTATTTATCAGATTAGCGCTTAATAACTTAATTAAAAACTTTGCGGAAGCATAATCGAAAACCATATTTCTTGGTTACATTATGTATGGAATATATTATCTCAGTACAAAGAAACACAAGCCCCTGCTGATCCAGAATAACATAAACATAGGCAGATAACCACAAGTATCTCAAGAGATATAAACAGGAGGAAACATCACTACATAACATAAACTGGTTATGTACATATATATCATCTGACACTCGAAGTGTCTATACAAAAGAATAAGCATCCGAGTGCTTTCGATCTCCAAGATCCTTCCTCACACGAGGGCATACATAGCATATACCTAACAAAAGAATACATGTGTGCACACACACATCTTCCTTCTACAGGGGTACAATAAATCATCAAAAAACTGAACCACCAAGCTCTCCTCACGCTGCCTCACAGCCAAGCAGATGTTGTCTCTACTGGGGCCTCCCGCCCTGAGACCGCTCCTCTCTGCCAGAAGCGTCTCCTGAAACCACATAAGCCCCACACGGGGTGAGATAAACATCTCAGTAAGCTCAGGATCCTTGGAGGTATCTCCTTCACCCTGCCTCACTCTCCATGACACAAGTCATCAAGGCATCACAAACAAACTGGTCTTCCGGCCCGACCTCCCGGCCCTCATAACAATACAAGCAAGTCATCTTGCTCTATGTACGGTGGATCACATCAACACCAACCTCATTGTGAGATCGGAACTCACACCCGTGCCATCCCATCAGGAGCTACCCCTTATGCATGGACGCACGTATATGGTACCTCAGAGAATATGCTTCAACCGCGATGGGACACACCTATCTCTTGGTTTTAAGGGATCATCATCACCCTGGGATCATCATCACCCACGAGCAAACCAAACTAGGAGGTGCGCTCTACTCTTAGGGAGGTCCATATCTATCTAACTGGCCAGAAGATCTAACAACAGGTATCATACACATACAAGCATAGAAACAAGCATATAGCATTATGAGTATGCAACAACCATCAATGCATGTATCATGAATGCAACCATCACTCCCTCGGAGTATGGTGGAGCTCAACAAATGGGAAACATCCCCAAGGGACCAAGAACTTACCTGGCAAAGCCGAGCTCTGCAGTTCTTTCCCTGCTCTGTGGTCTACGCCACTGACACCCTCGGTATCACGACCTATACAAGGCACATAAGCAATATCAATCACCATCCTATCCGTACAAAGCATTTATTTCTAGCAACACATACAGAAAAGCATAAACTGCTGCATAAAATTCTGCAGATTTTACACCCACTTGGAAAAATCAAAAATCCTTGTGGGAAGCTCCTAAAATCACGAGAATTTACAAACATCAAGATATATCTCTTATCTTTTAAACAAAACTAGTTTCATCAAATTCTATGAACCACAGCCTCTGCAGCAAACAGAAAACCAGAACTGTCATGCACTAAAACAGTGCTGACAGCAACATACCAGCTCAAACAACCATCTTTCAACAACAGCCAACACCAGGATACTCGTCCAAATGACTTGATATTTTACAGGCATGAAGTTCACATACCCATCTTTCTATTTCCATAGAAATCACTCGATTTGGATCATCCTAGACTGATTTATGATTTATGCAAAATTGACCTCTGCAGCAGAAAAATCTGCTAAAAATCAGAGTATAACAGCCTGTTATAACTCTGCACCAAAATTTCTAGGAGTCTCCAAAAATAGCACGAAACTTCTAGGATAAACCTAATTCTCTTAGCTTTCAAATGGCACTGGTTTCATACCATTTGGACACTGATAGCTCCTGCTATGGACAAAACACTAGAACTGCCCAAATAAGTGTTTTTGGCTATCATGAACATGCATGCATGATTTATGCATGGAACACCATTTCAACTTAAAATCAACTTCTACACACTCCAAATCATACTTCAAAACTGTCTCACCCTCTTAAAACTCAACGTTCATCAGTCTCACTCCAAACCCTAACCCTAACCTCAAGAATCAAGAGAAATAGGTGAAGATTTCAAACCTTAGAGTTCAATAGACCAAATTGAAGGGTAGACCAGCATTCTATGGCTTCCAATCGCGGTTCAGCGGCGCCGAACGAAAATGGACAGATTCAGAACCCACTCTTTTCGTCAAATCACCAACACCAAGGATCAAAAGCAACAAAGAACAAAGAAAAAGGCTTTCTTCCTTACTTGCTTTGTGATTTCAATCACTAAACAAGTGGAAATGGCTAGAAGAGAGCTTGAGAGTGGAGAAGAAACCAGAAAAGAAGAAAAGAGAAGAAGAAACAGGCAGAAAACGTGATGTGTTGGTTTTAACATGAAACCAGGGGTGCGTTCAACAATTACTTAATACACCTTAACCCTGATAAAGACCAAAATACCTTTACTTTCATAAATCCGCTTAATTATGCAAATATCACCCAAAATTACCTTAATTAAATTTAGTGATATTACAAATTATATTTGAATTTATAAATCCTCCTAGGCAAAGAGAGTTAAATATAGTAAAAACTTTTTCAGTAAGTTTAATTAAAAATAAAACAAAACAAATAAATATGTTAAATAAAGAACTTCAATATAAAAAAATTGAAGAACAACTACAGAATAATATAATTAAAGAAAAGAAAAATAAGCTCGAAGAAAAAATTAAAAAGGAAATATGTGAGACAAATCGTATAGCATTCTGGCATAGAAAGAAATATGAAATAAGTTTGCCTTATATTGATAATTTTAATGAAAAAGATATTCGTACTAAAGCAAGACCTATACAGATGAATCAACAATATTTAGAATATTGTAAGAAATAAATAAATGAATATTAAAAAAAAAGGTTTAATTAGGCCATCAAAATCTCCTTGGAGTTGTTCAGGCTTCTATGTAATGAAAGCCTCTGAAGTAGAAAGAGGAGCTCCAAGATTAGTAATAAATTATAAACCCCTTAATAAAGTTTTAAAATGGATTCGATACCCCTTACCTAATAAAACAGATCTAATTAAAAGATTATATAATTCTTCTATTTTCTCTAAATTTGATATGAAATCAGGTTATTATCAAATTTCGGTAAGGGAGGAAGATAAATATAAAACCGCTTTTGTAGTACCTTTTGGACATTATAAATGGAACGTAATGCCTCAAGGGTTAAAAAATGCTCCTAGCGAATACCAAAATATAATGAATGATATATTTTATAAATATTCAGACTTTACAATTGTGTATTTAGGTGATATATCAGCTTTTATTCCTATCATCTATTTTCAACTACTCAAAATTTCTCCTTTCATATTTCGCCTACTTGCATATGTTCAAGAATATTTAAGTAAGTTTTCTAATAATGAATTCTGAAATTTTCCTACCAGTTGATTTCTTTCATATTATTAATATATATTTTAGTGTACAATATCATGATAACAACAATATTTATGAAAGTTTAATATTTGAATTTCAAAATAATTATGTGAGATATTCTATAAACGAAGGCTGCGTGTTAGTGGTATGAGAGCCACTAAGTGTTAAAGAGTTTGTTATAAGTTATCTAGATATCTTTCGTCTTCTTAATATTTCATAAAGACTTCTTTCTATAAAGGTTATTATGTTTCTTGAGAGAGTTGAGTGTAACACTGAAAGGTGTGTATACGTTGGCCAGCTTCTTAAGTCTAGGTTGTCCTTTATATAATACAGATATTAGAGAAATTATAGAAGATGGAACAGATATAAGATTAAAATTAAATAGATCAAGGTCATTAACAATAAATGAGCCTCATATGATTTATAAAGGACAACCATCAAGATATTTTATAAGTGGATCAACTATAGATTTAGATCTAACAGGATTAGATAAGAGTAATACAAAGATATCTAAACCTGTATATCAAGATGATAATTCTTCTCTTCAATACTCTACGACTACATCTCAAGTTTTAAATGTTTTAACTAGAGAAATATAACCTTTTAAAATAGATAAACAATGGATTAAACAAGATTTTTTAGCATAATATAATAAAGACAACATACAATGATTTTTTAATACATATAATGATGAGGAGAGAGATAAAATTAGACAAGACTATTATAATTATCTAGAAGAAAATGAAATTAATGTTTATTTCTTTGATTGGATTTTTAATAAAGAAAAAATAATTAACCCTATAATTAAAAATACAATCATATGGAAAACTACATAAGATAAAGTTATAGAATCTGAATATCCCCCACAAAAAGGAGTAAAAATTAATATTGCTAATTTAGAAATAGAGGCATCACCTTTTAAAGAAGTATTAGAAGAAAAAATAGTAGAAATAAAAGATATTAGAAAATTATTTATTCTAATATTATGTTAAATACTATTTCTACCCATTTGACTAGAATAGAAAATAATTCATAGGAAGAAGGTGGTTCTGAAAATAAATTAGTAAAAAAGAATTTAGATAAGCCAATCTATAAGATTATGAATGTATCACATAAAGATTTAGATTCCATAAAATTAGGAAGTAACATTAACACAGATATTACGATAGAAGAAATAAGGAAAAATCTAGAAAAAGTAAGTATAGAAAAAATTTCAATTAATACCTTAGAAAGTGATGATGATTTAGAAATTAATAAATTAAAAAGAGGATCCAATTATTATTTTAAACATAAAAATTATTATTTAAGATCATCCCCAGCAGATGTACAATTTGAAGAAAGAGGAGATATGCGTCAAAATGTTTATTCAGGAACAGAAATAGCAGAATGGAATATAGATGGGATGAGTGAACAACAAATCATAGATTAACTTGTCAAATGAATATGGCAGCAACAACATATAAAACTAAAGGTATTACTGATCGAAATACAACAGTAGCCATAATACAAGGATTCACTGGTCAATTAAAAGGCTGGTGGGATAACTTATGTACAAATGAAGATAGGAATATGATATTAAATAGTATAAAACAAGAAACTCAAGAACAAGATGTCGTAGCAACTATCATTTTTACTATAATTCAAAATTTTATAGGAGATCCCAACATATTTAAAGAAAGAATAGCTAGTCAGCTAAATAAGTTATACTGTCCAACAATGTCTGATTATAGGTGGTATAAAGATACATTTTTCTCCAAAATAACATTAAGAGAAGATGGATATGCAGGATATTGGAAGGAAAAATTTATATCAGGATTACCTAAACTCTTTGATGAAAAAGTTAGAATAAATTTAGAAAGACATTTTTAAAATCCAATACCCTATGAAAAATTAACTTTTGGTCAAATCCATAATATTATAATAGAAACAGGGATACATGTTTGTACAGATTTTAAACTTCAGAATAAAATGAGAAAAGAAAGTATGACTAATAGAAGATAATTAGGAACTTTTTGTCATCAATATGGTACAAAAGTAATTAGAGCCCTAGTGCTCAAACTAGAAAGAAAAATAAATTTATAAGAGGAAATAAAATTTATTCTAGGAAAAATATTATAAGAAGAATAAATTTGAAGCTCAAACATATGATAAAAAATATAGAAAACCCCATAATAAGAATTATAAGAAAACAAATAATTTCAAACAGAAAAATGTTTGTTGGAAATGTGGCAAACCAGGTCACTTTGAAAATAAATGTATAGTTCAACAAAGAATTAATGAATTAGAAATAGATAAGAATATTAAGCAAGAATTAATGATAGTTGTTTTAAAATCAGAACCAGAAGATTCTTATACAGAATCAGAATCCGAAGAACACATAATATATCAATTAGATGAAGAAACTAGTAATAACTCTAATAGTTCAAAAGAAGAAGAAGAAGAAGAAGAAGATAATTGTTGTTTAGATCCAGAAATATGTGCTTGTAAAGAATGCAAAACTATTAATATGTTAACAAAAGATCAAACTGAAGCTTTGATTAATATAATAGGAAAATTAGAAGATTCTCCTATTCGAGAAGAATTTATACCACAGCTTAATGAATTAATTATAAAAGATCAAACAAATAGAGAACCGATCAGGGCAGTATATATGAAAGAAATTTATAATAGATTTATACCAAATAGACAAGTTACTTTAAAAGATCTACAAGAAGAGATAAAAATTCTTAAAAAAGAAATAAGAGAATTAAAACAAAATGATATAACTCTAGAATATAAAATTTTAGAATTAGAAGGAAATAATATTATAAGATCTCAGAAAGATAACATGGTTAGTACATCAAGATCTGATAATACAGAAAAAGAAGAAAATTTTATTAATTTATTATGTTTAATTATTACACATAAATGGCATTGTGAAATAACCTTAATAATTAAAGACGAAAATTTTAAATTTATAGCATTAATAGACTCGGGAGCATATGTAAACTGTATTCAAGAAGGATTAATACCCACTAAATATTATGAAAAGTCTGTAGAAAATATATCTAGTGCTAATGGATCAAAAATGAATATTAAAAATATGTAAAAATGGTATATGTTATAATACTTCTTTTGTATCAATAAAAAATATGAATTGTGAAATAAT
>PYAF01001260.1:330127-371948 GCA_007407185.1 Glycine tomentella
AGATAGTAATATTAAATAAGTAAAGAAAAACACTTCATCAATACAATTAATTACTTTTCATCTTTTTCAATTTATATAAATAAAAGAAGATATTTTTCATTTTTAATAATTTTATTGGTACAAATAATAATTTTTATCTCTATTTTTTTATTTTTTTATTTTTTCTCTATTGTTTCTTTTTTCATTTAAAAAGTGTTAAAGAGCCGTATTAAAAAAACTAGATGAATAAAATAAATAAAGAAGAGAATAAGAAAAGCAAAAATAGATTTGAAAGTATTATTTAGACAAATAGAGTGATAAAAATGATTTAAAATAATTAAATATCATTGAGAAACTGCAAATATAAAGCTTAATATTTCATTATTTGAATTGATTTCATTTGAATACACTAATAGTGTAATTATGAAATAAAATAAATTATTTTGATAAATTGAAAAAGGTGAAAAATAATTAATTGTATTAATTAGGTTGTTCTTTATTATTAATTTATTATTTAATTGATCGATGTTTTTTATTGAAATTAAAAATATACTTTAATAAAAAAGTTGTTGAGTATACTTTAATAATTATTATTGCCACTCATTTTTCAGTATATATAATAAAAAAAATCTATTTAATAATTAAGCATATTTAAAATTTTAATATTTAATATATTTGTTATAAAAGTTCATTTTATATTTTGTACTGTTTGTATTTGATATTTAATAATTTTAATATTTTTATTTTTTGTTGTGTCCTTTGAAATCAATGGCCAATTTACTATAGTAGGATTTGTTGAACGTAATATCACGCGTCAGGAACAAATTACAAAAAACATACAATATGTTTTGATATGAGTTTGAGAAAAAGAAACATTTTTTCTTAGCAACTAGACATATAGAAGGGTATGTTTGGATGAAGTATTTTAAAATTTTAGAGAATTTAAAATTTAGAAAAATTAAAATGCATCAATTAAAATTCTTTTATTTTCAAAATTTTGTGTTTGGATAAAGAAATTAAATTTCTTCACTTTCAAAATTTTGTGTTTGGATAAAAAAATTAAATTTCTATACAAGAAGAAAATTTCAATTTCTTACCTTTTAAAAGAAAATTCAAATTTCACATTTTTAATTGTTAGAAATTCTATTTTAAAATTTCAAAAATTTAAATTCTTCATATAAAAATATCCAAATAATAAATTTTAAATTAAAAATTTTAAATTCTCTAATAAATTATTTTCCTAATTAAAATTATCTATTCAAACACACTAAGAGGACCACAATACTGCTAGAGAGAAGATAAAGAGGTATCCTGATGGACAGAATCCAGATCCAAGAAGTTCCTTGTGGCCCCAAGTAAAGAGCACTTATTTTAAACTATTAATTAGAGTCATTGTTGCTAATTATAAGATGGTTTTTTAAATTTGTTTTTTTATAAAATTATTTTTTAATTTTTAGATGTATTAATTAATTTTTTATAAATTTTTATTTAATTATTCTCTCTCCAAACATTAATGAGCAATAATTAAATGGATAGAAATATAAGAAAAAGATTATTTTAGAATGATAATATAAATAATTGACAGATGATTAATTAAATTAATAATTCTTTTAAAGAACATGAATTAGTTAAAAGTGTTTTATAATTAGAAATAAAATAGTACTTTCTTAACATTAGTCAAAAGGTTTAGGTTCAAGTAAGAATATTTAATTATTACAAAATTAAAAGAAACAGTCATGTTTAGTTTGAGTGTTTATTTCTAAAAATAATTTTCAATTTGTGTTTCATTTTTATTATATAAAATTTCAATGGATCAAAGACAATCATACATCACAATTAGTATCTGACTTCGTGAGTAGGAGACATCCATGATCTCTAATCAATGATTGAAAAAATTTCAATATTTAGAAAATATATATTAAAAAAAAGTACTTTAAATTATCCCACATTTTCATTTATTCAGAATAGACTAAAAACATTAATTTGGTGTTTTCAATTTTTTTGCCTATTTTTAAAAATATTTTAAACAAATGTTTCTAAATTTTAAACAAACCAATATTTTCACTCTCATTTTTTGTTTTATTTGAAAATAAAAACAGCAACCAAATACTACCTTATCGTTTGCATCTTCAATTGTTGTTACCGTAAGGCTGAGCTTATAATAGTAATTTTAAATCGTAATATGAAAAAAATATAAAATAATTTTAATAAATACAAATAAGATTCAAGAATATGAAAAGAAAAATAAATTTCTCTAAACTTGAAAATAAAAGGAGTATTTATTTTTAAATCAAATGTAAATATTTGATAATAATATTTTTTTATCATTTATAAGGCATCCATCAAAATCATCTTAAAAATAATAAGAATTAAGGATCATCTTATCTCACGAGTCACTAGTAATAATAAAATACATTATCTCAATGATATTATATAACGACCTAATATATTTTTAGATAATTTTTATTACTGTCTTTAAGGAATGTATATTAGTAAAAATTTTGAATACGTATAAATTGTATAAGTGAATATTTCTTTCATTAAAGAGAACTGATTGCTCAATTTTATTACTTCTTGTTATACAAGTACGAAATTTTTCATACACCAGTCTAGTTCCTATTGACACCGGAAAGTGTGCGCCAAAGTACCCATCACGTATCACAGGATGCATGGTAAGTACATAACAATTTTTAACTTCATCATGGTCCCTCCACCATCCAATGCATCAAGGAAGATTATCACCGAGACAAGCTATATATATAAAAAATGAAATAAATCTAGTGAGAAATAAAATTTTTTAGTAGGTAAAACTAAACCACCAAATACGTTAGTAAACTATCAATAAATTCCAATAAAATTCATACAATAAATAACCATTCAAATAACATGTATGCATGAATGAAATTCCATGGTGCACATGACATCTATATATCATATTGTATGTAGCTACATCTCGTACTGGATGTAGAACACTGTGATCGTCTTACGCTAATCATGCATGACAATTTCATGTTTTTGCACCTGGTCTTTACATCTCATATGGGATGTAGTATCGGATCCTGTTTCGCAAATCTCGTACTGGACTCGGAAACATGAATCAATATATATATCATCACATCAAATTCATAAAATCCATGAGCAAACTCATACAACCTCATGAAAAAATTCTCATCACAAACATCATACGTACCAAATGTATGGTTAGGCTATCATACCTTATTTAATCAAAATCATGCCAACTTGTGCATGGCAATAGAATATCCTCAAGCTACAAACAACATGTTAGTAATCTAGCTAGTAAACTTTAATATACCTTCTAAATAATTTTCTAATTCCTTTAGACATTCTCAAGAAAAGATTAGAACTTAGCTTAGACCTTATGTTCTTCTCAACTTATCACTCTACTATTTAATTATCAAACTAAACCACTTGAGTAATTAGACCTTTCATCCCCATACCATTCACCCTCTACTTCTTAGAATTAATTTAAAACATTTCCAACATAAACATATAAGCAAACAATCCAAAATTTCATCAAAATCAAGTCTAAACATAACTAAAATTTCAGCATTTAAATCATCAACCTATCCTATTGTTAAATCAACATAATCACATCACAAAATGCCTTTCAATGATATGAAAATTCAGCCTAAATGATCAACCATAAATCTGCATCATTACACATATAGGTTAGTCCAAATAAATCCTTAATTAAAGATTGAAGCCTAGCCTACCTTAAGTAAATTGGAGTTGCAAATGACTATGTAGGTGGTTGCCCTTCTTAGAAATCTTCAAGGAAGAAAGTCTTTATATGAAAGGAAAGAAGAAAATAGAAGTATAGAACACTAGGAGTGGGCTACGGTTATGAGTAAGTGAGAAAGTGAACAATGAAAGCAAAGACAAGGTGAAAAGTGAATGGACCGTGGGGTGAGCTTGGATGTTGTACGTGCAACATTTTGTGGTAACATAGGCTTTTTATACTAAGTCGTTTAGTTAGATAGTAAGTGAATTAGTTAGATTTCAACTAGATTAATATTTAGTTTAGTTACAAGGTAACTATTTTTAAAAATATTATCCTAATCTAATCATTACAATTATTCCTTCATTTATGGCTTAAGTGCACTTGGAGCTTGCTAAGTAAATTGATTTCATTTGCTTGGTACCTAGAATTACACATACATGGTGAAACTAGATTTTATTTGCAAGATTCCTTCGTTTAATGCTTGTTAGTTAGATTTCAACTAGATTAGTATTTAGTTTAGTTACAAGGTAATTATTATTTAAAGATATTATCCTAATCTAATCATTACAATTATGCCTTCATTTATGACTTAAGTGCACTTGGAGCTTGCTAAGTAAATTGATTTCATTTGCTTGGTACCTAGAATTACACATACATGGATGAAACTAAATTTTATTTGCAAGATTCCTTCATTTAATGCTTGTTATCCACGTTGGTTGCCACCTTAAAAGGTTGGTTCAAGAAGTTTGTTTTTAATTTTTGTCTTATTCTCTTTATTCATTGACTTCTCATTGACTCATGTATACCACTTCCTTTGTTGTTGATTCACGTATCCATGCATACTTCAATTAAAACAATATTCCTTTGGCTACAACATGTGAAACTTGGAGTCTTCAAGAAATAAAATTCTGATTGATTAGCTGAAAATTTTGCTTCCAAGTTAGATAGCTAAAAATCTCACCATATATGACTTAGTTTTCCCATAATCTGTACTAATCTACAATTTAGTAAATTCTTATCTTTTAGTATGTTAAACTAGATTTCATAAGCTTTCTAACAAGGTATCACATATCTCATTTGAAGTTCTAAAACTATATATGGTATTTTAAATACAAAATTTCAAAGTTGCCAACAAGCTCAAAATTCCACATTAACATCTCTTAATGTCTTCGTGACTACAAGCACTATACAATCTAGATTTAACTGAATTTTTTATATGTTATAATTCACATCTAGATCTTTAATGTCATATATCATAAGCCTAATTTGAGTAATAAATGAAAGAAATATATATATATATATATATATATATTTTAAAATAAGTGACACTAATGAACATTTTTTGAAAAACTTGTGTTCAAATAAATTTTATCACATCCTTCTTGTATCAAATTATCATCACATATTCATAATTAATTCTAACATAAATATAAGTTATTTTGAGGACGTTATACATTATATCAAATCAAAATTATTAGATTTTAACTATTGACTTATGAATAATAAAAAACGATAATAATTGAAATATACGTTCTTGAAAAGGGAAAAAATTTAACTTAACATTAAATGAAGCAATGCATTTATATTTATCGAAAAAGAAAAAAGAGGGTAATTTTTTTTTTATTTGAAGAAAAAATAATTTAGAGGGTGGTGTTAATGTGACAGTGGGTTAGGTACATGAAAGGATACGGAACGTAACATCACGAACCACTCACTGCCACTCGAATAAAGAGAAAAAAGAGTTATTGGTTCAGTTTTGGAACTTGAACTTGTATGCTACGGTACCTAAATTGCTTTTCACACCGTTTATGTTTCTTTTTTTCCTTTTGTTTTTGTTTTTACTTTTGTTTCCGCTAGGTAAAAACCACTTTTCTTGCTTTAATCAATTTTATATATTTGTAGGATATAGGGTTTCATGGAAAGACCGTGAGTGTAAAGATTGAAGGTGTGCATGCATTGGGTGATAATCGGTGAAAAGATAGGTAAAGGAACCAAACTGTTATTTTGAAGAGAGAAAAAAAAAATGAGAGAATGGGTTTATTTGAGGAAGTGGTTCTTTGTTTGATTATGATGGATCTTGGGAATGTGGTTTGATTTTTTTTTTTTGTCTTATTTTTAATTTATTAGAAAAAAGAAACTTTGATTAATACATAGTTCAATCAGAAATTAATTAAAGGCTGAACAAGAATTATTTTTATCAAAAGATCAAACTAACTCAGGTAGTACCTTAATGATTCAATCTTAATTTAATACATTAATCAATTATGCGTAATTACTTGGTTTGTGGTTTGCTATTAGGGATTGATGTTGAACTTTCAATTGAAATTGAGTAATGTGTTGCTAAATGGAACATATTATTGATCTGGGTCATACCGTGGGGTGGGTTAAGCTTGTGTGGGGTATTCAAAATTCAATGAATAATTGAATATCAAGTTAGTTCTTTTGGAAACTTTTTGTTATTTTGCCATCAATTGCTGGTTGGTGTTGCTATTTTGTCAATTTTCACGTTTGTTTTGTCATGACTTGCTCGTTAGAAGTGTCATACTATTTATCCCGATGTATGAAATCACATTGTGTCGTCTTGTTATAATATTATCTTGTTCTTAATTTTGAAGATAACATGAGCAGAATTGGTATGAATATGATTGTTACTGCTGAATGTTTAGTTATGAAGCCTTGGAATGTCTTTGCAGAACTATTTGATTTGAGTCTGGTTGTTGATTTAAGAAATCCTCTTGAACCTTTCGAAAAAAATAATAAAAAAAAGTAAAATTTACCAGTTGATCAAATTGCTGTTGCATTAAACTCAGCTTAAATGCCTATTTATGCATTTAATTTTAAGCTTCCATTGCTTGTAGTGTGTATTATATATTTGTATGTGCACCAAACAAATGGACTGTTATCTATTGATGTAATGTATCTGTCGTTTGGACTTTGGATCGAATTTTGTTTACATTAATGCACTGCAAAACATGTTCTCCATTAGAAAATCAATGTACTTTTCATATAATTATTTTTCAGTGTAATTTTTTTCTTCAAGATATCAATTTCCAGCATAACAAATGGATTGTTTTGTTTTTCCTTTTTCTGTTTACAGTGTGTAAGTATTCCTGTTTCACAGGAGGACACTGCTATTGTTAAAGGAAAATGGGGCCTGCTCTGGTCACGATTGACTTGGATGATTATGATGATGTGAGAGAGATTCCGAAACCGAAAGGTCCTAATTCTGAGGATTATAGGTTAGAAAGACGATGGAAGAGATTTGAAAATTTAGGTTCAAATAAACGATTGAAGCACAATCACAGTGACAGTGGTACAAGAACTGTGAAGAGTCATGGAAAAGTGGCAAGTTTAACAGTAAAAGAGGGTCATATGTCACATATGTCAGAGGATGAAGTGAATGAAGATTACAAATTCTTTTGGCTTACATATGATCCTCATATTGATGTTGACAGTGATTGTGATGTTGATGGTTCTGATGATGACATCAACATTGGCCACAACAGTGATCATAATGATCACTTTTATAGGGAAGAAGAAAGCTTGCATAATAATCCCAAGTTAGACAAGGGTTCAAAACAAAGGGGTGAAACTGAAAATGAAAGAAATAAAGGGAGTGATTCAGTAGGAAAACAAACAAGTGGCTCAATGAAAGCTAAGAAGAATTTGGAGGCTAAAAGAGGACTTAGTAAGAAAATGCCACGGGAAGATGTTTCTGGTGTCCCCAAGAACAATGGCCAGACTAATATGGAGTTAGTTGTTGCGGATGAAGATTACCAGACATTCCTGAATTCTTGTAGGGATGACTATATACCTAGTGAATTAATAGAAAAGCGATCAAGTATTATGCAAAATTCACAAGTTCTTGATTATGCGCTTAGTGAGTTTGATGAAGATTACTTACAATATTTGAATTCTGTTCTGATTGTTGATGGTGAGGTGGTGGAGTGTATGTTTGAGAGGAATACCTCAAAGACAGACAACGTGGATGGTGACAGTAATTCCTCTGAACCAGATGTTATTCTTCTAGAACCTGATCAAATTCATGAAAACACTCCATTTGTTTCTTCGAGAACATTCGATTCATCTGTAAGTGTCTTTCTTTAATTTCACATAATGTAACTGTATTGTTCATAATCTGAATATGGTTCACACACTGGCACATTATTAAGTGAACAATTATTTTTTAACTTGGTAATGCCTTTGTGTGTTTAGTGGTTTGAGACTGAAAAGAACCCCAAAGGCAACTGGCAATTATCTGCTTACGATAATTCTCAGTTTAGGAGAAGACTTGTGAATGATCTTCAAAGGCCATATGACCAAGAAGAATATGATAGACTTCTGTGTGAAGTACGTCAGAAAAAGCAAAAGGAACGTCATAGAGAAACACGTCATGGGGTGGTCAAGTCTTATCCCACAAGGGGTGTCCACAAATCATATCTCGAATTGTACCCTGGTAAGTCCATTATTTTCTCAACTAGTTTGACTTTCTTAATGTTCCTTTTTTATTTATAAATTGTTAATGTGAAGTTTAATCCTAACCAAGCTGTCAAGAATCAAGATTCAATGTTTTTCACTTTTGATTTGTTCCTCACCTACAGCATAAAACATTTCTTTAATCTAAGCATGGACCAACCAATTCTTGGTTGGATTATTTGAATAAGGGTAAATTAATATTTTCATTTCTTTTGTCAGAAACCCTACAACTACCACCATTTTTGTATTTTGTACATACTGAGATGGTTATTTGCGTCTGCTTAAAATAGAAACAGGGGTGTCTGTAAAACCAAAAATCTAATATAGGGGATTCTACAAGTACTTAATCAATAATTTCTTTTCAAATGAGAACATATTCACAAGCTAAAATGAGCTTATAGAAAGGTCACAAGATATCTCTATAAGCTCAAATAAGCTCTTCCAAATACACCGCAAGTGTAATTTCCAAAACAACATATGTGATGGAAATAATGTAGAGGTGACCACATAAATGAATATAATGTTGTAATTTGCTTAAGAGAAAATGAACTAACATAATCTCAATATATAACGTAGGGGAACCGTTGATTCTCTCTAGTGAAGGTAGATCAAGATACCTGCCTTTTATAGCCCAAGGGGGTTCACTCTTATGACGGATTATTACTGTTTTTTAATCATCAGTATAATTTGGTTAGATTTTTCTGATGGGTGCTTCATTTCGGTCTAAATTTATGAAAATCTATGGTTTGTGCAAGTTGTTAGGTTGCTTCTGCTTCTTTTTAGACTTTCAGGTGCTTCTGTGGTCATTCTTGTATAACCGTCTTTGCTCAATCTAATGCCATCCTCTGTCAAATATTTGTTTCATTATTATGCAGATTTAGCTAAAGCAATTGCTGAATTCAAAAAACCGGAAAGGGTTTTGTTTCTCGTGCGTGGATTTGTTTTCTGGTTGCAAGTACGTCAGTAGATTCATTTTCACATAATTTCCTGTTAGGCCATTTTCAACTTGAGTGATTGTGATGAGAATGAAATGAACCTTCTTAACTTTAAGTTGTTTGTGGATTATTAGGAGGGGTGATGGGTTCTTATAGTATGGAATTTAGAATCATTTCTGATTGTAATTGTTAATCTTCTGTGCGAAGAAAATTCTTGATATGAGTAATATGGCCACATGCAGTATGTTTTAAACAAGGAAGAAATACTAGATTGTAAAACTAGAATATACTTTAGACCACATAACTATTTTCTCCAGCCCACTTTTCACCCTCAAGTTCCCTCGGAGTTGTGTTGGTAATTATGTTAATCTGTTTTTTGATCATTGTCATTGGTTTTGGGGCAAATATCGTTTCTATCATCCACATTTTCTTTAGTTCTGAATTTTTAAAAAACAAATGCATGTGACAACTGGATCTAGATATACTGGTCGTGTAAAGTAGGAAATTGCTTATTTAATAGTACTTATGAATTTCGTGACTTTGCATTCACACACTTGGGCAATTTTTTTTATTACATTTGTTGGCTCATTTGGTCTATCATTTCATAATTTCATATTTACATGTTCTAACATTGGTGAGAATGTGAGTTCTTGTATACATCTTCTGCTAACTTTGAATTGCTTATAATAGCATCTTGATGCACTTTTTTGATGTATTTTGCAGAATGTGACCCACGAAGGAATATTTCGGCCTTGGATTGACAAACATTGTCTGGACATTTTACGAAGAATGTAAAGATGGAATCTTGCCATCTCTAAGATTTGGAAGCAAGAGTTTAGCTAACACAGTCAACAAAGTTTACATATGTACAGTTTAAATCTATCTTTGAACTTTGACCTAGTTGGAGAAAGAAAGATTCCTAGAGTTGTGGTTCTCATTAGGAGTTCTTTCATTTCTATTATACCGTGGTTCTCTTTTGGTCCACTTTTTTATTGCACCATTTAGAAGATGGTGATAATTGGAGGGGCTTAGGTGGCTAGCATATGCAGGAACACAATGTTATATGCTTCCTAATCTAGTTGTTGAGCTCAAATGCAAGATATCTTGTGTTGTTTCTGAAATATATTTGTTGGAACCATGTGGAGCAAACTTTTGCGGCCATGACTCTATAAGGTATGAAATTTAAGTCAGTTTCCAATGGTTTCCCTTAAATACCTTGAGTTTATTATAGTGTTATTAGTTAGTCAGTGTGGCTCAGTGCAGTAGCGTGCCACTTTCTCTAATGTATTTGGCCAGAGATATTTTTTCCTATTTTAACTGTGCACTTTCATTATCTCTTTATTTTGCAAATTTCTTGCTCTTGGTGCATTTTACTCCCAACAGTCAGGATTCATGCTAAGTACCCTTACAAGTCACATTAGATGTAAGGCTCTTGTTACATTAGAATTGGAGTAAGTTTAGTTTGGATAAAGTTTTCAACAAACGTATGAGAAAAAAAATAAAGTAAAACAAATCAAATAAATTTCAAATAAAAGTGATTTATATATCTCAGGATTAAAAATCGCCACAAAATGTAAAAAAAAAATCACAAATTTATAAATCTCTTTTTTATAACCTTCCCTAACTTTATTCATATTCTTCACCCATTCTCATACCCATCAACCGAACCAATGAAAGAGTGACACGTATGTTTGGATATTTAAACCTACGCTTAGGCCAAAAAGCAATAGATATCAATTTTTTTAAGACGAAAAAAAGACTTAAAATTTTGAAGAGACGGAATTTGAACATTTTGATATTTATAGGGGCGAAAAACATATTTTATCTTATAATTTATTTTTTTAAAATGCCATGTTGGCTCGAATTCGTCAAAGCCTAACTCCAAGTTAAAAAATAACACATTTCAATTTTAAAAGGACGAAAAATATATCAAAAATTTTACAGGGACAAATTTCAAACTTTTTGATATTTATACAAACGAAAAACATATTTTAGCCATTTTATCACTACCATTTAATATATTTATCAAAGCTTTAATCCTTATTATTTTTTACCATATCTCATGGACCTCTAAAATTTATAAATTTTATATTGTAAGAAATTTAAAACAGCTCTACAAATCTTATGAAGAGCTTGAAGGCTGATTCAAAAACTTGGAGGGTCGAACAGGGCTTAGAAGACAGCAAAGGTGTCAAGAGCCATCAACGCAATTTGTGAGTCATAAGACCATAACTTCAACTAGAGTTGCCTTTGAGGTGGCTAACAAGATTAGAAAAAATTTCCACTATTTTACGCATAACTTTCTCAATTTAGGTGCTAATTAAATAAATAATGCATTTAATTAGGACTCGTTTAATAATTAGGTATAATAAGAAACGTAAGATAACTATCCTATTTATTGTTATCAATTGGTTGTTGCAACATTACATAATAATAATAATAATCATATCCAAGGTCATTGTATTTCTTATTACGGTGAGAGATCTGTGTTAAGTAACATAATAGAATAGGGTCTAAAATATATACAATACATGTAGTAACATATATTCCTTTTTATATAATAAAAATTTATAAAATCTGCACTCGGCATGATATATAATTTTGACATAAATTTAAAATATATTAGTAAACCAAATATTTAAACTTAAATAGTAATTAAGAGATTTGTTGAAATTTTCTGGATAATAATCATAATTGTAAAAATATTATACATTTTTTAATAACTTTAGGGGAAAAAACAACATAAAGAAAAAATAATTTTTTAAGTTTAGATAAAAGTATGATTTTTTATAATTTATATAATTTTTAAAATTATAAGATTAAATTAGAAGATACTTTTCTTTTAAAAAAAATATAATTCTAAAGAAACAAAAGTTTGGTCATTTGAGCACAATTTATATCATATCCAATCATTATATGTTTCATGTCAAATATAGAATTGGATCTCTCTAAGCAATGGTTTTGAACTAAATTTCACTTCAAACTAAAGAATTCTAGAAATTTGTGGTTAGAAATTTCAAGATCTTGAAATAATACATAATTTGAATGCATTAATTGTCGTGAATCTGATTTAGTTAGAATTAGAATTTAGAATTGATTGGTCTTGAAAGTACAAAGGTTGGGTTATGCTTGTTAGTAAGCTAGTTTTATGGAATTATGCTTGAAATCATTGAGAATCTACACGTTGCATAAATGCATATCTAATATCATTTGTTAATTGGATTCTAGGTAATCTCTTGATGAAGTTTGTGTATAAGTAGGTGCTTGTATTTGAATTTGAAGTCAGTGATAAAATTCTCTCAACTTAAATGAACTTCTGGAATTGATTATTTTATCAAAATTTTTTACAATATTTTTACTGCTAAATATTCCGCACAATAAATGCCTTTTTACTCAAGTCTCCTAATTTGAGTAAGTTAGAACACCTGCATGGTCCTTAGTATTCGTTACTTCGGTCCTTACTGCCTAAGCACAATTTGCACAGAAAATAACCCGAACACCTTTCCTATAAAAGTCCTTACCAAACACAGAAGTAAAAGTTATATTTACATTGACTCAATGTCCATACCAACGATAATGCTAATGGAACAATCATACACGGTTGGATTAAAATTTGCTTGAGTTGTAGACTTTAAGTGAATTTTCAGACAATTTTACTCTAAAACATACTTTTGAGGAATAACCAAAGGGTTCGAACATGTCCCCAAACTGATTTTACTATCAAACATTTGAACACTTCCACAGAAATCCAAACATACCCTAGGTCAAGAGACAAAAAGTACCACTGCTCTAGTGAGAGAAGATTTTTTTTTCTTATTATTCCAGATGTTAATGTACAATTGTAAATCCACAAAAAATGAAGGGGAGGGGGAGGATGACCTGTTTACATTATACATTCAAAATAAACGAGACTAAAAAAGAATTTTTTTTTTGGGGGGGGGGGGGGCCGGCGGCGGCGGTTTGCACTACCTAAATTACCTCATTTACAAACGACCTATGTCTCCGCCACTTGCCTAAAAGCTTGGAAACTACTAGACTGAGGTGATTGCAATGTGAACTTTGTTTTCAACAGAAGAACTGGTTTAAGTCCATCAAAATCATCCAACTGTAAATCCAATGAATCGTTGTCACAGAAAGCTGCTGGCTCAAATGATTGATCCACCGCATCTGCAACTTCTTCATTCACAACATCAAGGCCGATGTAGTCAGAAAGTTCCTCTTCAACTTCACCACTCTGTCTATGTCTCTTTGGAGCCACCATCATCCCAGATTCAGAAACATCAGCAGGAATAGAACCAAAATAACGCCCTCTACTTTTGTTCTGATCTGCAGTTCTCTTCCTTTTCTTTCCCTTGCTTTGTTTTTTGGGGTGATGTAGTTTGCATCTGGTTCCTTGAGTACAGGTTCCTGTTGCTTCAAAAGTAGGACAGACATAGCTGTGCTTCTTCCGACACTGAAAGAACATAAATTGGCAAGCATTAGGGTTAGATCACAAGGAAGAATGTGAGGGAGATCCCTGACATAACGGTAAAGTTATTCTTTGGTGACCGGTTGACCATGAGTCTGAATCTAAAAGACAGCCTAATTGCATCATATGCAAAGGTAAGACTGTACAATTACCCTCCCCTTTTAAATTTCACATAGCAAGAAGCCTCCAAATACTGGGGTAAGCTAGTATGTTTTTAGGGTTAGATCACAATGAAACAGGCAGCGCAAGCAAGTGGATGAGGAGTTATAAACAAAGTAAAATGTTTTACAAAGAGGAAGGTACTTTTAGTGGAAAATGGGATTATAATTTGACAAATAAAAGATTGATCAATATTAGAGAACATCATCAGAATTATCAATCACCACAAGTAGGATGAAACATCCGATTCTACATCTTTTCTTGAATTAAGAAAATATGATGAGCATTCATATGCACACAAATTGATTTACTTAAATTATGGTAAATAAAAAAACGGGAAAAAATTTAAGTATCCATATTATACAGTAACTCAATAGTAAATTAAACATGATTGGTTAATACCTCATTCCCATCAGCACAATACCCCTTGAGAAATCCTTCACAAATAGATGCCTTGGGGTTCACATTGACATGTCTATATGGACAATTTCTATATGAGCATAAGCCTGCCGTGAAACATGTTAGAATCGCATTTTCATATTATTCACTTTATGAAAGACTGCTGTCTATATAAGACGCACCTTGCAAAAAATAAGAACAATCTGGCATTCTCTCTGGAATAACCTGCATAAAAAAATCAATTAACCTCAGCCTTTAGACAGATCAGTAAATGCAGTAGACCATATTCAATTTGTTGGACCCCATATATAAAAAACCTTGTGTGTCAATTTGCAGTTGGGAGTAGAACATAAACCATTCAGGAACTTAGTACAGACAGCGATTTTTGAGGGATCATGAATATAAGGACACTTCCCTCCATCCTTGTTACATTTCCCAAATCTAGTAAAAAACTGACAATACTTCTGCTTTCGCGCCAATCGCTGTCTGGCAGTGTGCAAGCTCCATCTAACTTTTTCATTTGCTAATTTTCGAGTTCGTCTCTTTGGGTCTCTGATAAGCTGGTTACCGTTGCCAATTTGGACATATCTGCAAAAGTTGAGGACAACCATTCGAATAAAACAGCAAGACTTAATATTGTATAAGATTTTCCTACTTATTCACCAAGTTTCATCTAAATGGCCGTTAAACAAGACAACCAACAATGATGAAATTTGATACACATAGAAGCCATGAAAGATACGATGTACATACTCATCATTTCCAATCACTAATCTCCTTGGAATGTAAGCTCTTTTGGAAGCCAAACCTGAACAGGTAGATGCAGAGGACAGGGATTGATCATCTACAAAAGAGAAACTTTGTAAATAGTGATGGAACCTTTTTTAACTTGCAGGAAGACAGCAAAATATTCCAAACAATATTATAGAAAAAGGACAAAAAGAACACAATTCTGATATATTCCCAGCATGGCCACACAAGGAGCTTAATGATTTCAGTCTGATGTCACACCCCATCCATGTCCAAAAAGACAACGAGCTTCATTGATTACTGGCAAGCCTTCTCACAATTAAAACAGGATAACTAGTGTGGATTATTGCATACAAAATCACCCATAAGGAAAAATTGTGAAGGGGCCAATAATGATACATTTACTTTTTCTTCCTGCATCTTGACCATCATAATTGGTTCAAGATCAGATTTAAATAATTGTAATATGCTAAGAAATGTAGAAAAAATGAAAGGTAATACAAAATCCAAGTACAATGGTTTATATAAAAATTTTCACCACCTGAAATCCTCTCAAGTGTTCTCCTGGAAGGATCCATTCTGTAGCGAACTGAACCAATGCGAAATATACGCTCTCCTGCACAATCCACTGCTACTTTCAAGGTCAGAGTAACAGATAAAGATAATTAATACATGAAGCATAAGTATTATAGCACAAAAACAGAGAGTTGTCGGCATTATGATACGACGAACACTCGTGAAAAGAATGCTTCCTACTCTTTGACTGATAACTGATGCAAACTCCATTTTTCTGCTCTCTCTTCTTCCTCTCTACTGCAGCAACAGCAAGTGTGGCTTCCTAAAATGATGATGAGAAATTGTACGAATCATAGTTAAGATCTATTTTATTACTTAATATAAATTACGCCTAACTTAAAAGTAAACTTCATGGAAAAGCACACTAGTATAAAACTCTAAACTAACCTCATTAGCTAGCTTTGTGTTCTTCTCAATGGATTTGGACCATTTTAAACTACACCTGCCAACACCTAAAACTCTGGATTTCTGAAGTGAAAACCCGTGGATTGACCTAGTGTAAACTGTATCCCTCTTTCTCAACTGAATCAATTTTTTGCTGAAAGACAAACATTAAATGGCTGTTGCAATTGAATACTGTTGAGGGCTTGAGGCACACAACCAAATCAAGGCAAAAAAGTAAACATACTCAAGTACCTGATTGCAGATAAGGAACTGTTATTCAAGCTTGAAGCAAATGTTGGTCTTTTCCATGGAAACAATTGAGGTAAAGCCCTTTGATAATGTTGTGAAGCCCTGTCATTTTCAGAAGAATTTTTGCTACAGAGTGTCCACACTAATGAGGCTCTTGAACGTTTGCATGAACTCCTACCAACTGCAAATAAAACCACTAATTGTGTGATACAGAACATATAAATTGGAAAAGCACTGGTGGTTCTGGATTCCTCTGCTAATGGTGAGTTAAAACACAATGGTCGAGAATGATATGAAAAATTAGTAAAATCACTTCACCACCAGCTCAAAACAGACATGATCTATTAATTCACAAAAAAAAAAAAAATAAGGAAACAAAAAATGATGCCTTAGGCTCAAAAGTCTTCAGTAAAATTTGTAAAGCTTATATTTGAAAGAATGTGCAATTTCTAAACAAGCGCATCCTTAACAAATATATCTACTTCTACTTGTAGTGCAGTTCTTAACAAGTAATTCAACTGAATATATCTACTTGAACCTCAAATAAAAAAACAGTGCATCCTTTTTAAGCTGCACCCTGTCTAATCCTGACGAAACTCAGCATTAGATTCATATGCACAGGTAACCAAGAAAGACAGATAAACTAGGCAACATAATAAGTTATTCATGCATACCCTTATGTGTCCGCCTCTTACTAAACCTCCTGTTGCAAAGAGCATTACTAGTTCCTTGTCCGTCAGAATTTGCCGTGTTATTGGGCATGGCAACTGTCTGATTGATATGGCTTTCAAATGAAGTCCTAACCAATTGATTTTTTCTTCTCTTGTAGTAGCCATCAGAGAAGGCAGTTTGGAGATTGTCATCAGTAGAGACAGAAACATCACAAATATTTGATGTTGCAACCAATTGATTTGTTTTGGGTTTTATGTATACTATTCTCTTTGTATTCAAAGGAAAACCATTTCCATCGTTTGCTTCACCTTGGCTCTCCCCATTATCAGATGGACCAGTTTGATTTTCTAGAGGTTCATAATGCTTCAGTGCATCTTCAGAAGAGTTTGGTGCAATATTATCAGTTTCTATAAATTTTCTAAGATCTGATGCATTTTCACAGCAACCGCCAGAAGGAGGTTCTACCAATGAGGAAGATGTATTTTCCTCTGATTTGGTGTCCATTGGTAGAGGAGGTGTTCTCTGCTGTGGAGCATTTGTTGCTCCTGTTCTCAAGTACATTGATTTATCTGTCACATCAGCCCTCCTTCCAGATTTAATGCTTTTTGGTATTTCATCTATGCCAAAAGAAGATGTCTGATTAACAGAGGAGATATGAGGTAGAGTGGAAACTGGAGTAGATTTCCTTACAAGACTGTTACCATTCCGAACATAAGAGGTATTTTGAAAGTTCCCTTTCATTTCTAGAATTGGCTTTTTGGGAGGAACTGTTCCTACTGAAGGCTTGATTCTAGGTAGAGAAGTGGGAGGATTATTACCTGTACGATGCCAAGTTCGAGGCTTTGATACATGAGGTGAAGAGGCAGATGTCTTTGAAAAGGTGAAAGAATAACCTGGAAAAGTTTTGGAAATGACACTACCTGACTGATTTTTGGTCCCACTCAACCCAAAACGATATGAATTTAGAGCCTGAGTTGTAACTTTGGAAGAAACTTGGGATGGTTCTGACATTGTCTTCTTTGTGATCAGGTTACCATGTTCAATTGCATGATCTGACTTCATATTTTTTTTAGTCTGTTGTATTGATGAAGTATTTAAGTCAGAATCATGTCCAACCATAGATATGTTATCTAGATTTTCTTGAACTTCACAAATATTTGCATCGTTGATTGCTGTAAATTCTAAAACCCTTCTATCTGGTACTTCAGATGCCATCCCTTGAGAAAACATATCTGATAATGCACCAGGTGCATCCACAATCACTTCGTCATTCAAATTACTAGTAGTGACTTCATCACCACTGGCTGGACAGGACATAAGGTTCCGCTGAGCAAGCAAATCATTCTTCATATTGTGATCATTAGGTTCCATATCAGCTCTTGGTGACCTTTGCACATGCTCTCTATACTGGTAATTTTCTTCAACGGCCTGTAAATCAGTCTTTTCTCCTGCTATATTTCCCACAGCCAAAACATCTGTTTGAATATTACTGGTAGGCGCAATTGGAGTAATGTTTTCTTTGCACTCACCTTCCAATGATGAGAACTGAACATTTGGAAATGCTAAGTCCTCACACGGTGAAAAAGAGGCTATATTCGAGTGCTGCAATTCCAAATGCTCAGAACTCATGGTTTCCTTATTTGCATCAATAGACTCAAAAGATCCCCCAGACAAAATATTGTCAGGCATTTTAGTAATATCCTCTGAATAAGGCATTGACTGAGCACTAGACAGAATAATCATACCCATGCTTGCAAAAGCAACTTCTTTCTGATGTTCTTGGTTATCACTGAAACTCATAGGAGCTTCAGATGTGGTGGAAGGCACAATCACAGCACTCAATTCCGATTGACATTTTGTGAAATTTGGGTTAGCTGTAACTTTTTTCCTTTTAGAAGCTGGTGAAACCTCATTTGCATCATCATTGTCATTATGTCCAACATAAAACTGAGCCTCTAAAACCCCCCCTTTTCCATGTAAAGCAGTAATCCCATCCAGGCCGGATAGTGAGTTAAAATCTAAGCTTTGAACTGGTTGCTCTAAACCTTCTGAAGGAGATGGATCTTTCATCAATGGACTTGAGCCTCCATCCACATTATTCGCAAGGCTGTCTGGATTTACATGGTTTGAAGATAAGCACTCCATCTTTGAACTCAAAAAATTTAAGTGTGTTCTAGCTCTTCTCTTTTTTATCTTATTTGTGTCCCCTTCACCAGATCCAGCAGAAATATTAGAATTTGGGAATGCTTTTTCTGTCTCACAATTCTTAGGGGATATGATGACTTCACCAGGGGACACTTGCTTTTCAGCATCATGCATAATTCCAGAACAGTCAACACAAGTACTATCTTCTAAATTAGATGATCCATTATCAGAACTCTGCTTCAGTGCACTGGCATGTTGTAGGCAATCTAGACCATCCTGAATCCTAGTTTTTCCTGAACATGAAAAAGTATCACTGCTTTTCAAAAGTTCATCCCCTACATCTACAAGATTCCTATTCTGTGGGGATCCTACATATGAATATTTCCCAGGCAATAGAGACACTTCATTCTGACATAATTGCTTACTATCATAATCCATGTTAGTGACTACGGAAATATTACTTCCACTTAATGATTTAGTAACCTTATCAGTATTTGGCACAGAATTATTTGCATCTAAACAATCAGATGTATTTGCATTATCATGGACAGAAATAGTATTTCCAATATCATGGACAGAATCATTTGCATCTAAACAATCAGAATCACTCTTTTTATCTTCACTTCTAGAAGCACAAAATAGAGAATATGAAATGTTTCCATCTCTTTCAAACCTCGATACTTTCCCAATATCACAATCTTTGTCACTCTTACACTCTTGTGACCTAGAATCTGGCCCCAAACTCAGCTGCAATAAGCCTACCTCTGCGTCTTCTTTCAATAAATTCCCTTCCTTTGGTAAAGGGTGCAAACAGTCAGGCTTAGCCACCTCATCAACAGTGTTGCTTTGGATAACAGTGTTGCTTTTCTCATCCAAATTAGCTTCAATTTTCTCAGGACCAGTGGCAGTCGATGAAATACATGCAACACTCTCCCCTTTCACAGTTCCAGGAAGGGTTTTACACGGTAGTGAATTTGACGCAGATGACTTGGAACTTGCAGTACCTTTCTTCACCACTCTCTTAATAATTTTCTTCTTCTTGACAATCTTCGAGGTCAATTTACCAGAACCAACATTGCCAACCTTAACAGAATTAGGCACCTCTTTTTTCCCACGGGAACCATTAGCCTCCCTGGCACGAGAACGAGAAGAACCATCATCAACATTCTTCTTGTTCGACCCCATAACCTCCTTTCTAGAACCAGAGCTATCATTCCCTTTGCAAGGCGACCTATTTAAATCCACAACAACCGAAGACATTCTAACTGGTTGCTGCAATTGCATACCAGAATAATCTCCTTCAGAGCCAGAAACCCTTTTACTCCTCTCCCCGTAAACCAAATCGGAATCCAAAACCGGCGTCACATTCAAATCAGGAACCGACACTGAACTCAAAGGTGGCGGCACCACAACCGCCTTCGCAACCAACGAATTCGACTCAAAAGAAATATCAATCTCAACAGGGCTCTCCTCTCTCTTTTCCCTCTCTTCTCCCTTCACCCCATGACCAAAATACTGCTCCTTCCCCCTGTAAAAACCATTCCCACACTCAGAACCATAACCCGGGTACCGCAACTGCTCAACCTCACGATTCTCGCGGTTCCTATGATTATTATTAGGTTTAACCGTCTGAATCCTAAGAAGAGCACTCTTCTTCTGCACCTGTTTCTTCGGAGGAGTGCGTTCAAATTCATGAGTATGACCACACTCTCTACTATTCCCTCTACTATACCTACCCATCATATTATTCTCAGAACCATGATAATATTTCTCACTGTTACCATTAATACTCAATAAACCAGAAGAAGACTCGTGCATCTCTCTTCCTCTATCCCTATCACTCATTACCCATCTCTTGGAGATTGTTCTCCCCGCCACGTCGGCGTCGGACTCCACGGTGTACACGCGGACGTAGGACGTGGGGTCCACATCGCCCTGGCCCGGCGCGTGGTAGCCACCGCCGCCCCACGCGAGGGGCTCCCTAGGGTTCTGTTCGTATGGATCGACGGGGTGGTGGTGCCGGTCGGAGTCGTAGCGGTGGGATTCGATCGGGGGCGGCGGCGGGAGAGGGCGGTGGTGTTTGTGGTGATAATCGCGGTCGAAATCATCAGGAATTATAGGGTTAGGGTTAGGGTTCCAGGGGAGGGTGGTGGTGCGGCGAGGGAGAAGATCGTATGGGATATAACGTTGGGGTTGGGGTTCTTCTTCGAGAGGGCGGTCTGGGAGGGGTGTATAAGGGAATTGTTGTTGTTGATGTTGGGGTTGGGGTGTAGGAGGGGTGTAGGGTTGCGGCGTGCGGTGGTAAGAAGGATTTGCCGGCGGTGGAGGAAGATTATTGTGGTTGTGGCTGTGGTGGTGGGATTGAGGTGTGAGGGAGGTGTATCGATTGCGGTGTTCTTGGGGGCAGTGATAGTGGTGGTGGTGGAGGAAGTGGTTTTGATCCATTTTCGATTGGAATTGAATGGAAGGAATGAAGAAATCTGAGATTTTTTTTTTTTTATGTGAGAGGGTGCGGTGGGTGGATTTGATTGTTTGAAGGAAAAGAAGAAGAAAGATTAAGTCTTTAACCTATCTATCTAATATCTATCCGGATTTGATGAGGTTTGTTTATTGGACAATAATTGGATGGGCTTGCGTGGGATTGCGTATTGCTTCTGTCTTTCTTGTAAGGGTTAAAACTCCATGAGGACCATGACGATTCTCGTTCACGGTTCACCTTTGAATCTTTTTAACTCCAACTAGTTTACCGGTAAAGTACATTTAAATGCATGAGTAAGGAATGTAATGTTTCGTTTTAAAAAATAAAAAATAGTAAGACTTTATAATGTAAAATATATAGTATGAAAATGGTGTAAGATAACTTCATAATAGTAGTTACAAAATATAGCATCATCATATAAATATAATTAATAGAGAAAGTAATAAAGTTAGAGTTTAAACTTTGGTAAAGTTAAATTAAAAAAGTTGCAATTAACCCATGAACCAAAACACAATATTGGTTATCGGATATGGGAACTCCATGATAAATTCCAAGTTAGGTTTCAATTTATTGTCCTGCGCAAACGATCTACAATCAACTCCGATTTTTGCACTTTTTTGCCAATGGTTGAACACAATCTTGCATTGTGTTGTTCCTTCAAAATTGATGTGTGTGAACCCTGCATCCTTTAAGAAGTAGTACATACTACTTGGGACATCCTAAAATAGACATTCTGTATTGTTAGAAATTTATATATTGAAACAAATTTGAAATGAAAAAATTGTTAATGTGTAGATTGTAATAACTAGTCAAGACTCAAGATACTACAAGAAACCTTATATTCATTGAGGAGGATGCAAAAGATAATGGAGCTTAGGTTCAGTTTGTATAGATAATGCCATTTTGGAAAGGCATGTGGTTCAGAACAGCTTTTGTAAATGGTTATTAAGAACACTGACTGTCCATAATGCGTCAACGTAATCTGATGATTACCTTGGAGACTGTAGTAGTCTCTAATGTCTGTCCATCCAGCGACAATTGCTGAGTTTTGGAAGGATTTGTTATACTTGACCACATGATGTTTTCCATGAGCATTTTTGAGATGTCATGTGTCATCCAAATCATCTCTCCACCTTATTGCAAAGATCTTGTTGATTTCTGCGTAAGGCTACATGAAAAAATAAAAAATAATTGGAAAACTGTAAGTTACATAATGGCTTGTATAATGCATAATACGTTGTTAACAGCTAATCTGGTCCTTGACATGAATAGTATTCATGCAGTCAATGAATTTCCTATTAATCTGCATCATGCTCACAGCCATCTCCTTCAGACTTAGTTGATCTTCATCCATTATTGCTAAATTGCACATACAACATAACAAATAATAATATGAAATTTGTCAAGCTAAAGTGAATACAGAAATTTGTGTGGACAGAAATTAATTAAAATGATAGACAAAAGATACCCAATTACGACATAATTAAGTTAATATGCAATTGTTAAACATAAAAGCAACATTGAAGAAATAGAAACATATAGAATATTGGGGAATTGATAGTTATCAAAATGACAATCTTTAAAATGAGTAATACAGGACTCATTTATTCTAGAGGACCATAATACAGGACCTATTGGCATTAGCCTTTTGCACAGAAAAGTTGTGGTGGATGAGATACATGCTAACATTGTGATGTGTTCTTGAAGGGCTTGAGTTCTAGCTCTTGTCATGGGTCCTTTAAAGCTCACCAAAGGAAGTGCTTCAAGTTCTCCTTCTAGACCTTTGGCTTGGAATGAACCTTCATCACCCCCTCCTTCTTAAGAGAAACTTGTCCTCAAGTTTGCTTCGTCACTTGTACTTGGCAATTCAACATTCTCTTGAGGAAATTTATCCTTCCACTTGTGCTTATAGGCTTGTTTAGCATATTGTTCCATTTTCCTTTCCACATGACCTTTTTTACTTGTTCATGCAATTTCCTAACATAAGAAGCTTTAGACAAAGCATCATGATTAATCATAGAAGAAGTGTTAGGTAATGACAATAAATCAAGAGGAGTTAAAGGATTAAAGCCATAAACAATTTCAAAAGGAGATAAGGAAGTAGTCTTGTGAACTACTCTATTATAAGCAAACTCAATGTGAGGTAGACACTCCTCCCAAGTCCACAAATTGCCCTTGATGTACCACTTAGCATGTCTCTTGTTGAGTTTGCCTTGACTTTTCAAATATTTAAGAGACTCATGATCACTATGGATCACAAATTCCTTAGGTAAAAGATAATGTTGCAAGTTTGCAATACTCTAACTAGTGCATACAACTCTTTATCATAAGTGGAATAATTCAAACATGCACCCTTCAATTTCTTACTTAAATAAGCAATAGGATGTTTATCTTGAATCAAAACTCCCCCAATGCCTACATTAGATGCATCACATTCCAATTCAAAAGAAGCGTTAAAATTAGGCAATGCAAGAATGTGTATGATACAACTTATCCTTCCATGTTTGGAAAGCAACTTCATCCAAAAAAGGTTGCAGAGCTTTGTGCCATCTTTCTCCTTCCTTTTCAACATGTAAACAAAGAGAATTAGGAATCATATAATAAAGAGGTTGTTGTGTCAATAACACTCTCTTGATTTGCTTTTCACTCAAGAACAAGCTCTCTTTAATCTCATGAATTTTTTTGCTCTCATTTTGTTTCTCTTTGCTTTTCTTCTCACTTGTTTTTTTCTTTGGTAGCTCACTATTCTTTTCTTTTGTAGGTGCAGTATTTTTTTTCAAGTGCATTATTTTTTTCCAGCTCTTGCATTCTCTTTACCATTAAGAGATCATCACCTTCTTCGGTCTCCACTAGTGTAAGTTCTTCTTATTTTTCACTTAAAGAACTTGTTGAGTCATTTGAAGACTCACTCTTTATATCTCTCTCCTCAAGCAAAATTATGGTTCTCTTGTTAGGACATTAAGAAGCAATGTGACCTTTACCAAGGCACTCTAAACACTTGATCTTGTTGGAGTAGGATCCCTAATTTTTTTTCTTGAGCTTTCCACCTTTTCTTCCTTATTTTTCACATGAGAAACCTCCCTTTTAGGATTGTCTTTCCAGCTAGAAGTTGCAGCTCATTGGTCTTGCAAAAGGAATCTTTCTCCTTTTTAGTTGTTGCTCCACCCTTTGAGCTTTGTGGACTTCTCTTCTATCATTATTTCCTCTCCTCTCCTTCCTCTCACTCTTATCATCATAATAATTTCTTCCATGAGAGGAAGCATACTCACTCACCCTCCTACTACTATGAGTCTTTCCATCCACACTACCATTTGGACTACTCCTTCTTTGAGTCTTCCTTTTAAACTCCTCAAATTTTGCATCCATTTTAGTTTGAAAGTCTTTCATTTGTTTTGTCATGGCTTCCATCAACCTAGAGGGCCTAGGTGACAAAGCCTCATCTCCTATTGAGCTTATCCTTAAAAAAAATGGTTAGCAAAAACACAAGTATCTAAGGAAATTCTCACCACTCTCTAAGTGTTTTCCACTCACACTTTTGTTTGCACACTTTATCTAGGCTCTTTCTATAATGTTCTCTCTTGCCTTTTTCTACTCTTAGTCCTCTCTATAGTTCTTAAGCAAAAACTTCTAATCAAACCAAGCTTCTTTACTATAGTGAAATAGAAAATAATTCTAGGCTAGACTCAAGAGTCCAAGAACAAGAAAACTCTAAGACAAAACCTTAGAAATTTTAAGAGATAAACAACAAAAGCAAAATTTGGAAAAACACAACTCAAATTGGAATTCAATGAGACAACTCAAGGACATATATTGGTTGTACCAAACTGCACAAGGAGGATATACCAAGTAAATTCAATTGCTAGAAGCCAAATTTCATCAAATTTACATGTCATACAAGTTCACTTAATTTTGTGGTTCAAAGGAAATTTTGGAACTTGTAATTTTGTAACTTTATTTGCTTCCAAATTCTGTTTTTATTTGTATTGTTCCAGCCACAATTCAATAATTTGTTTGGCTGTCCATAAGTGTTTCTCTTTTGCACTTTGATTATTTCTTTCACAATTTTTTTCAGCTTTTGTTTTTCTTTTGAACAAGTTCACAAATTCCTAAAGGAAATTGAATGATTCACAAAAATGATGTATAACAATTGCAAAATTTGCTTCTAACAACTCAATTCAGTTTAGGCATGAGAGTAGAATCAAAACAAGTGGTCATATAACACAAAAAACACTAACAAAAACGGACAAGAATCAAGACTAGAAAATTGGAAAATTTTCAAGAACACATAAAGAACATGAACACATGAAATCACATGAAATTTGAAGGAAACACAAGGGTTATGTGGTGGAACACATAATAAGTCCACACCACCAAGAGTTTTTCACAAAAACACAAGAACACAAGGACTAGAAGAAGATTTCAGATTTTCGTTTTTGGGTTTAGTGTAGAATTTTACCTTTGAAGAAGTTCTAAAACTGAACTTGAAGAAGAATTCCACAATGATTAGGCTCTAGATACCACATGATGTATGTCTAAACCCATTAGACATGAATTTCCCAAATTTACCTTGCAATGAAACTCAATCTTCAAGCAATTTTCAAGAACACACAAGGTGTCCAAGCTTTCATGAAAATATATGGTTGTAAGCTTTCTTTAATGGTAGCAATGGAAGATGGAAGAAAGGTTAGGGATGGAGATGGAAGACACCATGGAGAAGCTCTCCAATAAGTCTAGGAAGAATCACCACAATAGCTTGAAGCCATTGATAAAAAAAAAGAGGTTCTTGCACAAGAACTTGAGAGAAACTCTCACAACAATTTTCAAAATTGTATTAATGAACCAAAGTTAGTTACATTCAATTTGTGGACAGCTTATATAGGCCACGAAATTACACATCAAATGCACATGAAATGACAATTCAAATGAAAGATTGAAGTGCAACAAAAGGAGCCTAAATGCAAGCTAAATGAAGGTTATGGTGCAAGCTTCCCTAAGTGACCCTTGGCTGTCCCAAATTCAAAATTGGTGGAGTATTTTTAGCTTCTAAGTGCAGCCAACAAGTTTACTTAGTTGTTGCACAAATTATACATAAGTGCACCTACACCTCTTTACACAATTTCACTACTAAAAGGCCTTTTAATTTGTCTCAACTTAAGCTTCTAACAAGTGCTGAAATTTATTGAATTAAAATAGACTTGAGACATTAAAATCTAGCCCTTGTTCTCTTTGGATTGGTGTGCTTCCTCATGCTTGTCAAAGTTAATCTTGATGTGTTCTTGAAGGGCTTGAGTTCTAGCTCTTGCCATGGGTCCTTTAAAGCTCACCAAGGAAATGCTTCAAGCTCTCCTTCTAGACCTTTGGCTTGGAATGAACATCCATCACATTGTTTGCTAAATTCCACATAATGGCATTGATAAAAAATGTGAGCTTTGTTGAGTAATCTGGAAAAAGAGACTATTTTCTGTTCATGTAAGGCACAATGATGTAATTTATAGATGTTTACCATGTGCAATGCAGTCTCACATTTTTGTCATGATATTCACACTGTGTTTCTTCACTGTTGGTTTAAACAACCTCGCCTAAGTGTCGTCTTCTTGACCATGGGTTTGTACAATCTGTTCACTGGATCAACCGTAGCGTCATTTTGTGTCTTCTGTTTGCACCTGAGACAGAGTGACTCTTTGTCTACCAATGTAGTTTTTGGTTTGTAGTGGAGTGGAAGAATGTGAATAGACTCATTGAAACTAGTCAAATAAGAGTTTTTTATTTTATGGTTTTGTACGGGACTCAGGCATTTGGACCTGAATTTGGTAGTGTTAAGTACACAGCTGTACTTTTACATTGAGTTGAGACAGTCATATTGTGTGTTATACAGAGCCCAATAACTCCCATAGTATTAAAAACTTGTGAAGATAAGCAACAAATTGGGCTTACATAAGCGGTTTTCTATGAATGTAGCAACACTACATAGTTGTGTTTTCTAATGCCATATAATTGAAAAATTGGACTATATAACTGGGTAATTGTCAATCTCATCCTTCAAACAAAATTGATTAATTAAGTATTATAGCATCAAATATATGTGTAATTAAATATGCTGGTAGAAAAGGTAAGTTGTGAATTGAACCAAAATAATGAACATTTGTTTAGACTAAACTGACCCAAAAATTGGGATGATGGTTTAGTGAATGTACCCAGCATAAAGATTTAATTAAATGTAGTTGAAAAAAGTACGTAGAACCAAATTAGTTTGGTGTTTTGCTAATCCTATGTACTTAGCATGTGAATAAATTCCAAGGTTAAGACCATTCGGTTAAAATAATCTTCTACATCTTTGATTTGGATAACATAAAGTGCTACAGCTTTGATTCACCTGTAAATGTTCATTTTTGGTTACCAGATAATACATAATGCAATTTAAGTTACATATAAAAATGATTGATATTAGAGCTATGGTTTATATTTGTTGGTTAGTAATGAAAGAGTTAATATAATTAAGCACCATTAATCTGTTGATTTGTTTAATATAAAATGACCATGCTATTTGGTGTCATAATACTATATCAAAATTCATCATCAAATGAAATCTGCATGCACAAGGCAAAAAATTATTGTCAACAGGTTAACCAATTTGGTTAGGTATATTGCTAAGACTATGAGCCCAGCCTGTGAATAAAATCCAACCTTAAAACCGTTACCATATACAGAATCTGCAAGAGCTTTGATTCCAAAAAGATATGTTGATTTTTTAGGTACCAAATAATATAGAATGTACTTAAAGTTACATTAAAAACATAAGGTTATAATTTGATTGAATAATTATGTTGTGGTAAGATATAAACTACATATAATATATGCAATATGTATGTAGTGCATGCAGTATGACAGTTTGTAATCAATTATGCAATATGACAATAGTCACTATATGCAATATACTCCAATATATATATGTTGTTTAGTAATGAAAGAGTTAATATAACTGAGCACCAAAAAGCTATAGATTTGTTTAATACAAACAGAACATGATAATTGGTGTGATGGTGATGTTCCTAAAAAGAGTTGAAGTCAAATCCTGCATCCACAAGGTAAAGTGTTATTGTCAACAGGTCTTCCAATTTGGTTAGGTGTTTGGGTAAGAGTAAGACTATGTTTGGTTAGTAAGCTGACCACCCTGCTTTCTGACGCTTTCTCGAAGATTGGCACCCAACGTCGCCAAAGAAATTAGCCTCTCGAGGAATTAGGGGTTTGAAATTTCTTTTATGGAGTCGTATTAGTGAGCTGGTTCGATCAGTATTCAAATACCTCTAATGAGTAGAGCTCATTGTTCTATTTGAGTAGCTTGGTTTGATGTGATGATGTTGTTCCAAAAGAGACTTGAACTCAAATCCTGCATACATAAGACAAATTATTATTGTCAACAGGTTAAATTGATTTTCCAATTGTATAATAAATAATTAAGTTGACACATACTACTTATTTTGGAATACTTCTTTGAAAATCACATTGGTAGTTATATTTTGTGGTTTTCATTTTTTGTCATGAATGAGTATTTTCAATCCACTTTTACTATTTACTCTTGAGAATGCAACATAAAACTGGTCATGGCTGAAAACTAGATTAGGAAGATATAATCCAATGCATTCAAGAGATTGCCCTTGAGATTTATTTATTGTCATAGCATATGACACTATAATTGGAAATTGTCTTCTAATCATCTTGAAAGGTCAAGGAGATTGTGATGGTGATAATGACATTCGTAGAATGTAGACCATATTACTAATGTTTTTACCAGAAATTATCCATGCTTCAATAACATGATTACTCATTCTAGACACAATTAGCCTCGTATCATTGCACAATCCTTTTGCTTTTACTAGTATGATTTGACGATTAGGTAATCCAAATGTTTTTAATGAATGTAGAAACTTTGGTGTAATAGATTGGTAAGCTTCACTGTCTACAACATCTGTCATGTCAATGAAATCAGAACTTATATATTCTTTTTGATCACATGGAATAATGTTTAATACATGCTCATTTATTTTGTCGACAATCTCAATGGTTGAAGTTAGTATAGCCATACTGTTCAGAAAGTTTTCATTGTTATAATTGTGCTTGATGTTTGGATAGGTATTGCTCACAATGGATTCAATAGGATCATTGAAATTTGTAATAAGAAAATTAGACAGAATTTCTATTTCAGAAAATCCATCATTACCTTTGCCAGTTTCCCATCACCAACATCTATAAGCCACTCAAAAAACTTGTTAATTTCTTCTACATCTGACGTTTTTGAGTTATGATGCAAGCACATATTCTTAGTCAACTTTAAAATGGTGCAGTAATCCCATAGATAAGAAGTATTTATTGTAGCATGAACAATGTCTGATTTGTTGCCTCTGGGTATGACTAGTAAGATTTGGCAAAAGTCACCTCCAAAAACAACTATTTTTCCACCAAATGGTAGAGTACCTTGATGAGACATATACATTATGTCCTTCAGTGTTTTGTCCAATGCTTCAAAACAGAATTTATGTGCCATATTATTAACAGTGTTTCCTATAACAGACCAGCTAACTCACTACCTTAGTTGATATTAGATGTTGAGTTTTGTAACGAAGGCACATGAATAGAAAATTTGAAATGTGCAGTTCTGCCATTGGGTAATAACAATGAGGCTATACAACTTGAAGCAACTACGAAATAATTTCACCTTTGGAATGCAATGCAGAGGCTAAAGTCTTCCACATAAAAGTCTTCCCGGTACCTCCAAAGTCATATAAGAAGAAAGTTTCACCAGCCTGTCTGGTGACAACATTCAGGATGGAATTAAATATACTTTTTTGCTCATCAGGATTTCAAATACAGAAAATAACATGTTGCATACAGTCTGCATTTTAGTTGTTTCTGTTGTATTTTTACTTCATCTTCTCTTCTTACCCATTAAAGTGGCAAAGTATGTTTGAAAATCAGATTGCAATTGAACCTTGTCATATTTTTGTTCAACATATATATATATATATATATATATATATATATCTGTCACCAAAATGGGTTTGCATTACACCACTTGGAAAATGCATGGTTGGATAATCCTTCATTGATTTTTTGTTGGACTGCAATATCTCTTCAATATGAAGCATTGCAAAATTATGTAAGTCTTCAATTGGCAACTATAAATCTATTGATAAAAATAATCAAATCTAATTATTGATATGTCAGAAGAAGATGGAAATCATATAAAAAGTATGTCGTTGGTGTATTATACCTAGTATATTTGTAATCTATCATGTAGAATAACATCAATTAAATAATCGCATGTTTTAGACCAAACATGCTCTGGTTTATCTATGCTATTTGATATGAACATTGTAACACAATTTCCTTAAAAATTGGCCAGAACCCCTCTGGTATGCTTCTCTTAAAGCCTCAATGTATTCTTTATCATCATGCAGAAAACTCATTGCAAAACATGCTTCTCTAAATGAAAGATATAGTTGACCACCAACTGTACGAATTTGTTCATAACTGGTTGGCCCTTTAACCATTGACAACATCATCCTAAGATAATACAATTCTCCAATACTTGGAGGAACCCAGTTAAGCCTTCCAATTGTGTAGCCTTGTTTTCATAGCTGCCAATGTCTATCCTTGGCAACATATGTAAACTTTCTTATGAACTGGTCATAAATTAGATGTTTTCCTTCATTGAAAATGGTATTAGCATGCAGCCAAGATGTAAACATGGAGTATTTAACAATTGGCTTTAAGAGCAAAACATCAATATTATCATTATCTTCAAAGATTATTGAATTTTCACAAGGTAAATGAAAGTACAATCTTTTAACAGCAGGTGATCAATTGTGTATGTGGAATGAGAATATTCTCCAGCAACCATGCAAGGAGAAATATACCTACCATCTACGTAGTGCTTAACCTCATCAAGACACTGTTCAGTTGTTCCATCATCATTTTGCACAGGCACAAGAGCAGTTGTTATGCGATCATATCCTTTATTGATGTACTTGAATAAATATTTGATGAATGTTGATTAATTGCACCATTCTATGTTGGGGTGAGCCTGATATTTCAACAGCAGCTTTGCATTGTATGGCACTACATATTTGTTGTCGAGCGCTACATTATTTTTTTCAATATATTTCTCATCATTACGTCTTCTATAAATAGGATATCCATCTTGGTCAACAAAAGTTTCAGGTTGCTATTTTTTTTAGGAAAAATCTGGAACACTTCCCATCTTTCATGCATGGGGACTTTGTGTTAGCATGCCCACATGGACCATGCATCATATGATTCTTGACATATTCATAGAGTTGTGGTTACTCAATTGCATCTGGTATCTCAGCTGATATGATGGTATCAATATCTGCAGGAGATGGACACTTGCTGGAAGGATGTAAGAAAAGCAAAATATGAGCATGTGACAATCCTCGCTTTTGGAATTCAATTGTGTAAATATTTACAATCATTATATTGTTAGATTTAATATTAGCCAATAAAAATAAACATGTAATTAATATGTGCATAGAAGTGCAGGTTTTACATGCTAGTACATTGCCCAAAACGTTATTATCTTTCAAGTTAGACATGAGTTGTTCTAGCTTCAATTTAAAAATTTTGGTAACAATATCTAGATGATCTGGTGCAGTTAAATTAAGAAGATTACAAGTGAAAGTCAAGAACAAATATGGAAATCCAACACTGCTACATATGGTCATTACATCAAAGTACAATTGATCCATATAACTATGACTATCAACAAAGGATGAAGGGAGAACAATACGCTTTCTACAATTGGCACATGAGTATCATCTGATTCCTGAGAGACAATTAAAGTGTTGTATTTATCACAACGCAATTGCTTTTGATGAGTTCTTATAAACATTAATTGCTTTGATTCCATCATAGTGTAACCATCAACAATAAACTGCTGAAACAGTCTTCTGAACTTCAATAATGTTTGACTCTCTCCTTTTCTAGACTTTAGCCTAAAACACAAGAACTCTTTGATAGTAACTTTGTTTCTCTTTCTTTGATTTGAATCTTGTATATCTCTATGTTTGATATCATTGCAGTATCCATCTTCACCATAAGGAAATAGGAGAGGATATTGCAATCCATGATAACTTGAATGAAACTCATTGATTCTTTGCAATCTTCCACTTTGTTTTTAAAGTACAATATCTCTATTGATAGGTTGACTTACATCTCCAACAATGACTACAACAACCTCTGAAACTGTGGGTAAATTATAAATCCTTCCATTTTTTTCCTATCTGATATTAACTGTAAGTTAACATTCTGTGTATGACAGGTGTCATATCTCTCTTTAGTCATCCTAAAAGACTTAGCAAACACTTTGTATTCATCAAAAATTTCTTTCAACTTTGAGACAAGCTGTGAACCAATGCACTTTTCCCATCTAAAAATTACAAGAAATTGTCAATAGTGTGTGCTTTTTAAGTTTATTTATGATTTGATTGTATTGTGTTTGTGATGCCAAATTTATTAAAGAGCCACTCAATAAAAGAAAACAATAAAATGTACTCAGTATTCAGTTTTGAAGTAAATGTTATAATTTGGTGGTGTAATAGAATAAATGTGTAACCAATAACAAAATTAAAAATACCAAAAAATATAGTATGATAAAAAATTTAACACGCAAAATATAAGAAAAACTCTATGAACATAGCTTACCTTGCCCCACTAATTCTATTTTGAATTTCATTTTCTATATCATAGATATACAACTAAGCAAATTTTGGAGGTTTTCCAACCATTGGTAATTGGCTTCCAATCAAATAACATGATTGTTCATGAATTCTATAAATTGGTGGACCTTTCCCATTTAAGAAACTTGTATTTATATTGGCACCAAGAGAGCTAAAAGCAAACATCATATTATAATATCTGATATTGTCATGGTAATTTTTACTTTCCCGTGATTCTTTATCACATAGTAGTTGTTGCAGCAGTATTGGTGGATTTTTAAGAAAAGGAAGTTGTATCCTTCCAATGCGACTACAAAGAGTATATTTGACATTAGTATGATTTTTATTTTTCTTTGTACTTTCTGCATACCACATAGCAGCTTCGCAGTATGGACATGTTTCAGTAGGATATCCTAAATCAACATATCCTAAAAAATAAAATAATATTATTTTGACATTAATAACATTGTGCTTTGAAAAAAAAGTTTGTTGATAGACAGTCAAACAAACATGTGCCAATATGGTTAGTAGAATCATTAATGTCATCTGATAGTTCATTCTCATTGTCAGGATTCCTTAAATTATGACTTTTTTTCTACATAATAACCAACAGTATTGGTGAGTGGCTAAGTATTAGTGATATTTCCATTTGTTAATTCCATAGTTTATTCATTGTCTCTTGTTCCTGTAGGATGTAAACATCCCCTGTAATTCATAACAGAAGATTATTGTTTTTTAGTAAGAGCAAATAATTTAGTATAATTACATAAATTCGAAATTATGGATATCAGTGAAGAAATACAAAACCTTTGTCTTTGTTGTTTGTGTGTGTCTTGATAGTACTATTTTGTTTATCTATTGATAAACAATTTCGTTGCAGGATTCTCATTCGACTTAATCTTGTAGCTTTTAGTTCCAAATTTGTTTTACAGACCAATTTTTTTTCCCATTTTGACATTGTCCTTGCATGATCAAAATTTGTGAATAGATAGTCAAACTTTTACCAATATGGTTAGCACATTCATCAAAATCATATGATAGTTCATCCTCATTGTCAGGATGCATTAAATTATCACTTGTTTCTGCATATTAACAAACACTACAACTAAACTCCAATCTTGATACATGTTGTAGTTCATTTGAAATTGTATGAGTATTATTGTTACCTCCAAATCTCTGTTCATTTTTACAGGTATGGCCATGGGTTTCATTATATGTGTCTGCATTTGAAGTTGAAAAGAAAGCAACAAATTCATTCAGTAAATTATTTAGAACCCTACAGATTTGGTTGACAGTTTTGTTTCACCCGTTTAGGAGGTAATTGGATTGTGGCTGAGTATTACTGATATTTCCATTTGTTAATTGAAGAGTTTGTTCATTGCATAATGTTCCTTTCGAATGTACATATCCTATATAATTCATGTCAAAAGGTTAGTGTTTTCTTTTGTAATAGCAATAGAAATTTAGTATAATTATAGAATAATAGGATTTGGATATCAGATAAAATATGAAAAACCTTTATTTTTGTTGCTTATGTGTGTCCTATTACCAGTATTATGTTTATCTAATGATAAATGCTTTCCTTGCAGTATGCTCCTTCGATGTAATCTTGCAGCTTTAATATTGAAGTTTGTATTACAAAGAACTTAAAATAAATTAGTTTGACATTAGTAACATTGTCATTGAAACAAAGTTTGTGCACAGATAGTCAAAACTGTGGTAATATGGTAAGCACAATAACAAATGTCATCTTATTGCTCAAAGTAGTCATCATGAACACTTTTTGGTGTAATCATTACACAACAACATCATTAGTGTAGTTCATTTGAGGTAGTGTGAGTTTTATTGTTACCTGCACTTCGAGTACAACTATTTTCAATTCCTGCGTGTGTGATGCAGCAGATTATCTGTGTGTTAAAAATTATTTTCATATGATGCATGTGACTGATGAAGAGCATTATTTGTGTGTTCTTGTACAATGTTATCACCATTGATCTGATTATGTGTGTTTGTAGTAGAAGTTGTTGATGTAGCATGAAAATCATTGAGCAAATAATTTGGAAGCCTAGACATAGTATTGACAGGTTTGAATCTTTTGTTTGGTAATTCATTGTTTTGTTGCTGACTATTGGTGATATCGACTAATGAAGTAATGACAGTTTGTTAAACACCTGTTGTTGCAGCAAAATGAAGACATTATGAATATTTTATAACTCAAGATTAGTCTTTCTTTTATAGCAGTAATACAGCTGAATTAAATACACTAAGTACAAGTTTTCAAAATGAGTAAAGAGATGTAGAACCTTGATTTTCATAGGTTATGTGTGTGCTATTAGCACTATTATATTTAGATTCTCTCAAACTCTTACATCTTAATATGGGTTTTCGTTTTAATCTTGAAACTTTAACATAAAACTTTGTATTAGAACTGCCTTCTTCCATGTTTTAGTTACATGAAAAATAAATGTTGTTGAAAAATGAATTACTATTGCACAAAGGTGAAATGGAGGAGATTCATGTACGTTGACTTTACTCTGTTGAATAATTGATGCACAAAATATCAAGGCTAACAAATTGTGCTTCGTCCTTATGATATGATAATAAGTCAGTAAGTGAGCTTCCTTTAAAATTGACTATGACTTGAACAATGAGGATATATAATGATGGTCTTTGTGTACTAGTAAGCAATTCAGTGTAAGTCAGCTTTAATTTTAGTAGAGGAATGTGACTGAGTGGACCATGCTTATCAGTATTATTAACAGGTTGTATATTTTGTGTTAGGTTTCATGATTGACAGAAATAACTTCGTAGATGACTTACATAGTAGAGTTGCATGCTGTTTTTAGCAGTTTATAGTTAGATACTGATATCTGACATCAGTTGGTGCTATGTAATAAATATATGGCCATGTTAGTGTACATACCCATACATTTTTACTGATTTTGAGATGGTTAACTTGAATGTTATTTAATTTGAAAATAACACATATTTTATTATAAATATATTTAAAGTTATTGGATTCCAAGTATCTTGGTACATTAGCAACATAATATACGACTGAATGTATAAATAACTTAGAATATGTGATGTTGAATGTATAAATATATGTAATAATAAGTGTTTTGCTCAATGTAACCATATGTGCTAAATTTTGGTTTTTTCATTATAAGTTAATTTGTAACATATATATTGAAATAATTTGTAATGGTGAGCTTTGAGATAAAACCCATTTTATGACATTATGTTGACAATATCATTTGATTCTGGCAATGTGACATGATATTGTTGTACATTGGTGTCATATTTTCTGGTAGCTTTAATGCCATAGTATTTTAAAATTGGATATAACATTTACCACATTTAAGCAAGAAAGATAAAAGAGTTAACATGTCATAATTATTGACTATTATGAAGTGAATATTACAAGTTTTTGTTTATCAATGTACAACATTGGAAGAAGTATTTAACACAATCCAAACTTGACTTAACCCAAAAGTTGTAGGATCATATTCTCAAAATAGGCAAAAAAAAAAAAGCAAGTCATGTGACTTCACAAAAAAGGTATTCTGATGTGGTTTGTGAATATTACTCAGTCTTGATATGTTTGGTCAACCTAGTAGAAGATAGTTGTATTTGTGATAAATCTTCAAATGCAATAACATCCAATTCAGTATCAGATGGCACCAAATTGCGCTTAGCTGGGGTTATGGAGTCCATCAAATGTGTCAGACTCTGCATTGGCTGAGAAGGTTTGCTGCATGAAAAAATGATTTGTTTTCAATTAGAAATGATTTGTTTTCCATTCATAATATCACATTGATGTAGCCATCATTTAAAAATTCAACAATAGACAAACAACAAATAACTTACATTGTAACCACCATCATTATTCTATTGTACCAATGACAAAGATGGCTCAGCTTCATCCTTAATAATGTAAAAATGAATCCAGTTAGTAACTAACCAACTGAAACTTCAAAATACAATGCAGTATTCATTTATAAATGTAAAAATGAACCCAGTTAGTCAACTCTTTCTTAATTAGCCCTTGATTCTTTTTGTGGAACATGTAAGATTCCAGGTGTAAACAAATGTAAACTAAATTAAGCTATGACATGTGGATTATGTACCAGTTTAATATTGTTATACATATGTGTTCAATTAAGTAATTGTATCATGTGCATGATAATTGTATTATTGCAAAAAATTTACTACCCTTTTATAATCAAATTAATGGAGTTTTTCTTTAAAATATGAAATTTGCTCTATTAGAGTTAGCGATACTATAGCGAAGAGGCGGGTCGTTACAGAGCCAGTATTTTATCACCCTGGTGAATCAACATTTGAAGTTATAGTTAACTAAAGTTTGTGATATCAACAACTAACAACAACACATAGATACAAAATGGTTAAATATTTGTAAAAAAACCTAACCTCCTTGTCAATTAATATTAGCTCAATCATAAAGCTAGCTGATTTGGGAATAGTCAACATGTTTAATAGTCGAACAACAATTTTTCAAGTTTCCTTTTCATCATTTATTTCGGCAATCGGATTCAATCTATGAAATAGTGCTAAAAAACAAAAAAAAAAGTAAATTACAAGTCAAAATTGATTTGTATAATCAGACAAACGAAAGGAAAAGATTGTTATTATTAGATGTTAAATGCTTACCACTTGCCATTAACAAATTGATTCAAAAGTAACTTGAAATGGCTCAGAAATGCATGGTTCTCTTTATAAACGTTGGTGTTGTTGTCAAATTTCTTCGATCATTCGGCTTATGTGCATCTATAACACTCACGCAAGGAGTCAAGGTCTGTAAAAAAATATGCAGTGTGAAGACAAGTTAAAGGCTGGAAAATACAACAAAATAAATTAGACAAAAAAAATCGTCAGACATTTTTGAAAGGGAAGAAACCAAAAACGGTGAATGTGAAGGAAACCCGAAAAATGAGTGGGTGAAGAAGGAGAGAAGGGAGAAGAAATTTATGCTTATTCTCTAACGCTTTTGGTTATGCTTTTTGTTGTTATGCTTTTCGGAAGTAGTGAACAAAAAAAGCAAATAACCGAGCACTCAACAATTGACAAAACATGTGAAGGAATAAGAGTTGCTCAGACAAACATGTTGTTTGCAAGACAAAGAGACTAAGATGGAGGATGAATATGAATTTGAAAATTTTGAAAAAGAATTTCGCAATTCTGCTTCGTGTTTTCCGAACAAATTGTTGATTTAGGTGACAAAGGAGACAAGAAAGTAACTGAGGTGTGAATCATTTCATGGGGACTGACAAAATGAATCGTGTCAAGGAAGAATAGTAGGTGAGGAATCACCGAAAATGTCAGCATTTGAGACATAGGAGAGAGAAATAACGTGATTGAATGATGAAGGAAGAAGAGTTGGAGGATGAAGAACAAATTTGAATTTCTGGTGTGCGGTTCTACTTTGCTTCTGGTTGCTCGTTGAACTCAACAAAGCTGAGGGCAATGGAGGTAGGAGGCGTGGGTGAAGTAGTTGAGATCATGGTTGTCAAACTCGAGATTTAAATCATAGAATCTGACGATTCTATGATTCTACTTAACCTCCATGAGTTAAATCGCAACCAGAATCATTTTCTAAGTAGAATCGGTAAATTCGAAGTAGAATTGATAGAATCGTCATAGAGTCGCGAGTCTGGCGCTATTTGGCGATTTCGGTTTACACAAAAACGGAGGACTTCGCCTTGTACACGTCGTTCCGGAGGCTCTCCTCTGCACCCACGCCATGGTCGCTACCGCCCAACGCCGTCGATTACTGGTCACGGGACTGCACCTCCTCGACAACCTCGATCTCGAATAACATGGATCAAGAATTTCTAAAATCTGCATTGACTTGGAACGAAGAGGAGGTTACGATAAAAATAGAAATGAAAAAAAAATGGGGAATGGAGAAATGAGGATTGGTTGGTTTTAATTGATTTCTAGGGGTTAGGACTAGGTTGACGTGATGACGTGATGTAGTAGCTGAAGAAGAAGGCGAGAAAGGATGCAGCGGAGCGGAAGAAAAGCTTTTATATGGGGAGGATTAGGTTATTTTCGTATTTGGAACATATCCATAACCGATTTGCTTCTTGCACCCCTGTTTTGGTTACTAAACACCTTCTAGCTCATTTTTTAAATTAAAAATTGGACTTTTGTTTTAATTTAAGTAATTTCTATTTACACTCTTTTTTTATTAATATACTTTACTTGTGTTATCAACTTTAATACTTCAATTGTTATTTTGACTTTTTTAGTATATTTATATTGCACTCATTTAATTTGACAAAATTAGTTATGTCATTGTTTCATATTTATATATAGGTAATTTAATATTTTTTTTGTCTGAAGTAGACTCTTACAATTCTACGAGTCGAGTTTACTAGACCTCCACGAGTTTACGTAGAATCGCGATTCTGATAACCTTGTCTGAGATAGATTGTGAGGTTGACACCTATTGTACGAAGCTGAGGGAGCTGGGGGGGATTGACACATGGTTGTCAAAGCTGAGGTCGAATGTCAGATGGACACGTGGCTGTTGAAGCTGAGGTTGGATGTTAGTATGACAAATGTTTAAAAAATGTTATTTTATTATAGTAGATAGACTAGGTCGGTCTTGTGTCATAAGTTTTATTTATTTATTTTATGTTTTTTATATACTATGGAAAACGTATTCTTGAATCTTGTCTATTATTTTGAATCTTTGAAATATTTTCTGATAATGTTAGTATTTTAATTTATATATTATTTAGGGTAAGTGTTTTTCTGGGTAGAATTAGGGTAGATATAAAATTTTAAAATAGATAAATATCTTTAAATGTATAAATTGTATTTTTTGTTTATTTATAATAAAAAAAATCTAAATTTGTTTTAAAATATATTATTATGATTAAATTTAGATATATAAATAAAAGATAACATATTTATAAGAATAAAATATTAAGAAGAAGGATCTAAGTGGATCAAAATTAATTTGCAAATTCATCCAATCCAACCCAACCCGATTAGATTTTGTTGGTTGAAATGAGTTATTAGATTGAATTGGTTTTAGTTTAATAAATTCAATTATGACATTGGATTATGTGATGGGTTTGGAGTTTTGAATCCAACCAAAATTTCACTCAATCCAATTCGCATACAATGAAATTACTAATATAAAAATCTTAAACTAAACACATCTCATTTTTAAAGTAATACATTTTTATCTTAAAGTGATACATTGTCTTAGAGTTTATGTTTTTTTATTTTAAGATAATACATTTTTTTTGGAATAAAATTGTAAGTATATATTTATGATTTTTTCTGCTTATCGTATGAATAATATAATATTTTATGAATATTAATTTTTAAAAATATTTGTAAAATAATATTCTTATTATTTTTTAATTTAAAGATTTTTTAAATTTTTTTCTAGACTTAAAATGTTGACAATTTTTTAATGATCTAATGTAATAACTAATCTAATCCAATTCAATTAAAATTAAATTGGATTGAATTAACAAAATAAAAAGATAAATCCAATACAATTCAACCCAATTAAATTTAATTGAATTAGATTGAAAAATGGACAGAACTTAACTTTAATCCCACCAATTACATCTCTAATTAATAACATCAAGTGTATAGTCAGAAATGGATTAATTTGGCAATGATTTGTATCACGGTTAATTACTCAATTATGGTGAATCGAGAGAAAATTGGTCCTGTGATTCCGAGTAGAGAGGATTGCACCAAGGAGATCATTTATCTCCATTCATTTTTATCCTATTTGCATAAGACTTGTCCTCTTTGATTAAAAATGCTCAAGGTAGAGGAGACCTTCACGGAATTAAGGTTTGTCGTGGTGCCCCAATTATTTCACATTTACTTTTCACTAATGATTGTTTTTTATTCTTTTTTATTCTTTCGGGCTTCTTTAAGGGAATGTTCCCGAATGAAGGAGATTCTACATTGGTTCGAACAAGCCTCAGTACAAATTTTAAATCTTCAAAAGTCGGAGGCTTTTTTTCAGCAAAAATATGAATCAAGAGTTACCAGCTAATATCCTTGCAGAGTTTGAAAGAAACAAGAAATCTACTTTCAACTATATTAAGGAAAGAGTTTGACGAAAATTGAGCACTTGGCAGGGGAAAGCTTTATCCGTAGCAGGTAGAGTAGTCTTATTGAAATATGTTGATGAGGACATCGAAGGCCAATCCCAAGACCAAGACCCAATACAAGGCATAGGAGGACCCATGACAAGAGCAAGAGCTAAAAAGACCCAAGAAGCTTTGCAACATATAATGGCTAATCTGAGGGCAATCCAATTGCATGAGGGGGACCAAAATCTAGAGGGCTACATGAGTGGACTACTAGTCACATGTATTGCTTCCTTGGAGTGATAATAAAGCAATTATTGACTTAGACATTTAATAAAAAAAAATAATAGTAATAAAAGGCTTGTAGCTGGTTTTGAGACTTAGACCTTAAGCTTAGTTATGCCTGACTTAACCACTAAGCCACTTTAGTTATTCTTATAATCTTGAGAATTTAGTTTCCTTTTATTTTCTGCCAAATGCATGAGAACTAATTTGTATAAATCAATTCTGAAGTGAATAGAGAAGGGTCTTTGGCTGTTGCAATTTTATCATTAGCTTGAGTATTTCTCTGCTAGGGTTC
>PYAF01001260.1:383707-394819 GCA_007407185.1 Glycine tomentella
ATTTTTAAACCAATATGTTTAACATTAAATATCGTAAGTATATAAATTAATAATGACATCATAAAAAGTAACTATATATAAAGCTGGCTCTTTTAATGTATATTATGTATAATATAGTAATAATAACCGTTAACATTGATTTTTTTATTTTAATTAAATGATTTAAATTTTAAATTTTTAATTAATTATTGAATATGAAATAAATTATATTGAAAAAATATTTATTTTAAATTTTAAATTTTAATTAATTATTAAATATGAAATAAATTATATTAAAAAGTATTTATTTTATATGTGTTTCTGATCTTCAATAAAAATTAATCACTATTTTTAATAAAAATTATTTTCTATCAATATTATGAAAAGACAAAAAATCGTTGAAACTTGGAAGTCTAAATTGAACTTTAAAGTTAAAAGGAAAAAAAGTGGGGCTCCAATTTAAGAAGAGAATGTGAAGTTGACGTATCTGGTGGGCGGTGAAGGGAGCATGAGTGACTATGAGGTTTACTCGTGAAGGCCCTAACAATCAATGACCTAAACTTAAAAAGTTATCAACTCTCGCCGCCACGTGTTGCTTTAGAGTACCATCCAATCAAATGTCATCCACGTGGCATCTTCTTCTATGTTCATCGCCAGCAACCAACATGCTCACACGTGCACACCTAACGTAATTGCCTCCTTTTTGTTTTGGTAAATAATAATAACTGTTCTACCTACCTCTAAATTCTACCATGGATAAATGCAGACTGCAAGTGCATGTTGTGATGCACAATTCATTGATTCCAACACAGTATGGATTTTTACTCAATTGACTTGTTGAAGACAAAATGTTAGTATAGTTTTTATCATATTTTTTGAATATATTTTTTTATTATTAACTAAAATTTACTAATAATTATAAAATTTTATGATTCTTATTTTTTGTTTTGAGTCTTTTTTTTTTTCTAATTCTGTAATTTTTAACCAATTTTAATTAATAATATTAAAAAAGAATATATTATTAACACTTCTCTTAAACCGAATAGAGAAGCCAAAAGCTTTTCATGATGATCATGTGATGTGTAATTTGTACACTTTTGGTGATTTTCATTGTATACAAGTTAGTCAAGGACAATCCACAATTATAAGCGAGAGAAAAAACGATAAGATATAACGTTTTCAGTAAATAATGCATGTATTGAGATTAAAAACAACAAAGGAAAAAAATATTTATGAACTCTTTAAAATTAGCTCAGGATTTCGTCGTTTTCAAAACTTAGATATGATTCCTCATTTATTTTTCACTTTTACTTTTACTTTTAATAAATTTTTTGGTCCTTTTCGATCTAACTTTATATGTAAGATTCTTTAGTGGATAGTGATGACTTTTTTAGTGATTTCATGCGACAAAAAGATGAGAGTAATTAAGTATCTACTCTACATATCTCATAATTAATAAATTAATTATAGATACTTATATTAAATTAAACTATTCTTATAATTTAATTAATAATTAATCAAATATTATGAAAATTACAGTGTTATATTGATTGGTATTTTTGATCCATATTGAATTGAATTGATTTATGAATACTCATAGATAATAATGTACCAAAATCAGTCATAAACATTCTATTTATAGACTATAATTAAATCACATTCATGGTGATTTTGATTGGATCTTGTGATAATACATCTTAACTGCATTAATAAAATACGTATTTATTAAGGGGATCTTACTCAATTAATTAACAAGATGTGTAAATTATTATAAATTTTTTATGTTTATCTTTAATTTTTATAGATAAAAAGAATACAAGATTTTATTAAGGAATTCACTGTGTGTAGAGGTGATAAATGAATCCATTGATCCACAATTCATCCATAAGTAAATCCATCCAATAAAAAATAAAATAAATGATGGATCCAATCAATCCATTTAAATAAATGGATGGATAATGATCTATCCATTAATTTTCAAAATTCAATGGACCATCTGATCAATATTTAATGAGTCAAAAATTAATTCAACTTAATAATTAAAGAATTTGTCGATAGTTTTTCGACCAATGTCGACCATGATTTTTTTCAACCGTCAACAACCTAGGTTTTTACGATCAATGTTGGTCGATGACATTTTTAGGCCAATGTCAGCTGATGCATTTTATTGACCGAGTTTGGTCATAATTTTTCCCTCTAATGTCGATTGTATTTATTTTTTTGTCGAAGTTGGCTAGTTTTTTTTAGCCGATGTTGGCCAAAACTATTTTTTTATTGATATTGTCCATGATGTTTGTTGTCCGACGTTGACTGATGATGCTTTTCAACTGACATTGATTGAGACTATTTTTTGGTTGGCGTCGGTTAAGGTTTTTTGGTGGGCCAACATAAGTTGAGGCTATTTTTTGGGTCAACATCGTCTCAAGTTTTTCGGTGAACATTGACTAATGATGTTTTTCGACCGACATTTGTTGATGCTATTTTTCAACTGACATTGACTAGAATTTTATTTTATTTTTGCGAAAGTTGGTAGAGACTATTTTTTACCCACGTTGCACAATGATATTAATTGGGCTACGAGTTAGTCTAAAACAATTCCCGACAACTTAGTACTCCTTCGTGTAGGATGGCTAAGGTAAATCAATTTTGTAACCATGCCTTCGAAATGCACCAGTTTGCTAAGGCCCCATTCGGGGTGGATGTCAGTTTATGATTTATAGTTTTGAAATGTTATTTTAAAACGAAAACACATTCGGAAAAATCTATTGTGAGTTTTGGTATTTACTAAATTTTAAAATTGTTTTGCCCTTGTTTTAATAATAATAAAAATTGATTTGTTGAATTTTGTTGTTAGTTTTACCCTGGAAATTTTCTTGATGACCAATAACAATGACCTAACACATATTTTTTTGTCGAAAACAACCATCTCCCACTGATATTAGATTTTTTGATATCCACAACACCAATGTGATCTTGAAGCTCCAAAACCTTCCCTCGAACCAATTTGAAACCCAATATAAAATATCCAAACACCCTATTTTCGACAAAAGCTCCAAACTTTTGCATCTTTCCAAATACCCAATTATGTTTTTAGCGTTCCCATCAATTGCATCACTTCTGAAACATTAGAATGGAAGAACACAGAGAAAGATCTTACCTTTGCACAAAAGGGTCTTCGAATGTGTAGCATCAAGTTCCAAAGCGTGGTCACAATCTTGAAGGACGTTGTGAAAGTCTTTCAATTTGGACTTAGTTTTTTTTTTGCGGTTGCATAGGGCTATTGTTCTTACCAAATTCTGAAGTACCAAGCATAAGGATGGATGTGGTCTAAGTGGGTTCCAACTCTGCACGACGGACGATAAGTCGACCTTGTTAAGAGGGGGGACCTGCATAACAAAGGAAAGGACTCCGATGCTCAAGTAAGTACATAATTGTATAAAGAGAAAAACATATATTTAATTATATGAATGCTCAAGTATACGTGAATGAGTATGAGAGTGAATGTATTCAGGTGTGTTCACTGTGAATGGGATGTCTAGAAAGGTTAAATGGAACCTATATTTATAGCGTGGAGCGTGGACCTTGGGCTTTTGTAGATAATTAACCTGTAGATAAGGCTAGTAGATAATTGCAAGTTATAAATAAATAGATTGTAGATAATTCATACCTTGTAGATAATCTGTAGCTTGTAGATAAGTAGGTACCTAATATTTGAAAAGTAGTTGCAACATTATCAGTAACATTTGAATAGTATGCGTTAGAGATAACCTGTTGGGCATAACAGCCCAGCTGCTGAGGGGAGATTTTTGGGCTCCTGTAGCAGGACTGACGTGGAGGGTTGACATGTGTACGGAAGGTCCCACATAAGTGGCCATGTGTATTTTCCATATTCTGGACAGTACATAAGCCCCTCATCCTCTGAGCTAGTTTGTGGATGAAAGTGGTTGTAAGAGCCTCTTGTGTCAATGGAGATTGTCTAGTGTCGAGATGGTAGTTTCGACAAGTAAGAGAGTCGTGAGCTCATGGAGCTCCCGAATGTGGACAAGTGTTGTCCGGTGTCGATGGTGGTAACCTCCACAAATGCGAGAAATGCAAATGTGTCGAGTTTGTCAAGCCCCTAACCTAGACATGTGTTGTCCAGGCTATCACTGTTGAATTGTTCAGGGAGGACATGCTTTATTCTGCAGGCAAGGTCGGACATGCTAGGCAAATGAAGTATCCAGGTTGTACATTTTTGCCATTATCTAATCATTGAAGAATGTATTAAAAGCAAGCGTTATGCTTATCTTTTGCCACAGGCCCATGTGACATTCATGTAGTACTCGTGCATATGTGTCACTCATGGAGTGGGCACGTACTGGAGACGTGCGGTAGTGGGTGAGTGGAGTCTAATCATGGTGCGGATTCTTAGGAAATCGTTTCAAATCCCACCAGTAATTGAAAGGTTGCGCCTCCATTTAAATGGAGTGGACGTGTGACGTTTCTCTGTCACCTTTATCATTAGCATTCTTGATCTTCTTTTCTCTAGAATCTTATTTCGCCTTCCTCAATCTTCTTGTTTTCCCCATTCTCCATTCAAGGTACATCTTTTCCTTCTCTGAAAATGTTTGTGTCTCCATTTCTGACTCTGCTTTGGGTCTTGGTGGTAGCGATTTAGGGGGCTCAATCCAACAACCCTTGATGTGTAAAGTAATTTCTGTTGGTAACCCTTATAAGAGGAGAGTCATCATGAACCTCCTAACGATGAGTCCTCCTCCTCAGGAAGGAATGCGGACTCACGTCGTACTGGCGAGGGTACCTCTCTCCTTCGTCAGAGGGTGAGGACTTCTGTTGCCCCTCAAGCTAAGGAACCCATGCCTCTCACCATAATCCTTCCTGCTGCTGCTTCGGGAAGAGCAAGTAGGAGTGGTAGTGGTAATGGCAGGCTTCTCCTCGTCTGCGACATAGCCGTAATGCTGGGTGAGGGACAACGTTCTCAATTATAAGTCCTCTCTTACTTCAACGACATATGTGAATGCCATGTGTCATCAACTAAGGTTGACAAACCCTGAGGACTTTTGCAAGGTGATTGTTGAGGTTTGCGGGAGTGATAACCTTCCTTTCTTAAGGGAGGCACCAAGTGCTTCGCCCTTCTTCTTCATGTATCGATGCCTTTTCAAGGTACTAGGTTTGCTTCTTCCCCTGTCTCCCTTTCAGTGTGTTCTTCTTGAGTATTTGAAAGTAGTGCCCTCCCAACTTCATCCCAATAGTTGGGCAGTTGTGAAAGCGTTCGAGATTCTCTGTCTCTTCTTCAACATCTGACCAAGTGTTTCGATTTTCTTATTCTTCTTTTAGATGAAACTGTCAGGTAAGATTGGTTGGGTTTCCTTGAACAGTGTTTCCATTAAGCTATTTGAGTTTGACTCAAATGCCTTCCATTGTTTCAAGGACCATTTCTTTAAGGTCCAGGATAGTGGTATCGTGGCAGATGGGCTGCATTTGATGTTCAACCAGGACGGGGAGCCCCGCTTCTTGTTCTACCGGCAGTCTAATCCTAACAGGTTTAAGTCCTTTGAAGCAGACTTGAAGACCTTGGTGGAGAGTGTGGAAAAGGTGATCCTCGAGCAACTATCGGCTACTCTGGATGCGTGAGCCATCTTGTCTTTGTCATTGGTGGATGATCCCCTTGCTGCTTTAGATGGTAAACCCTCCTGTCCTGTCTTCCTTTGTCTTCCTTGTCTCCTGTATTTATTTTTTAACTTGATTTGACACCTGTCAATTTTTTTGTGCTTTGCAGGTATAATTGGTGACTTTCCATGAAGGCCATTGCTGAAGCCCATTGGGTTTGGACGTAAGATTGTGCCACCCACCTCTGTCAACCCTCTGACTGGAGGCGAGGGTCGACTCGTTGCTGGGGTCGGTCCTGCTGATGATGTTGCTGCTTCCCCCAGCATTCCCCCTTTACTTTAGCTAAGAGGAAACAGGACGATGATGATGCGGCATCGGGCCGCACGAAGTCGAGGGCCCCTGGCAGCCTTCGTGTAATGAGAGAGGCTGCCAAGCTTCTTCCCAATTTACCTATGTACCACTAGCAGTATGAACTCCTGCTGCTTCTCTTGCCTCTCCTCCTGCTTCTATCGCTCTTGCTCCGGCACTGTTACTCCTGCTCTGGCACTACTCCTGCTGCTATTCTTGCTTCTCCTTCTCCTCTGTTTCTACTACTTCTGTTATCCCTGCTGCTCATGTATATTCTATTCCACCGGCTTCCTCTCCTGCTATGTCGACGTCTTTTTTGCCATCTTCTTCCTATCGCCCCATCACCTTCCTCGAGTTTATTCATTCTTTGAGGGACATTGAGTCTTTATGGAGTGTGGGGCATAGGCCAGAGTGAAGGACCCTATCCCTGTTTGACAAGAACTTGATCCGTTAGGTTGGGGTTGAGAGCACTACTGCTTTTGTGAAGACCTTTCTTCAGAGGAGCCCTACTATTTTGAAGGAAAATGGTCAACGCCACTAGAAGCCAAGGTGGCCAAGCTGAAGTCTACCACCCGCACTGTTTGGAGGGTGGAATGCACCAAGGTGAACAGTGTCGTTGTGGCCCTGGCTGAGATGGCCAGGTCTCATCAATATTTGTCTGGCAAGGCTAGTGGTGCTTGGGCCAAGCTCTTATGCACCAGGTTGGATGGTGTCGAGTTGGCTAGCAGTGGCAAGGCACTGTTAGATGCAAAGAAGGAGCTAGCTTCCAAGGTTGACAGCGGCACTGTTGAGAGGGATGATCTTGCCAAGAAGATGGCTGCCCTGGAGGCTCGATTAGATGAGGAGAAGGCTGCTCGCAATGAACTTGAAGAAGACTTGTCCCTCTACAAGCGGGAGGCAGTTGAACAACATAAAAAGCGATTTCTCAAGGCTGTTAGGCAGGCTAGTTTCTTTGCTAAAGACTTGACTTGGTCTCTTTGACCCATTCAAGGATGTGAAGGGAGGTGTCCTGCTTGATGAAGAGGAGATTCTTCCCTCAAGGAGGGTACAAATGAAGAGCAGGGTAATGATGCTAATGTCTAGGCTGCCCTTTTCCCTTTGTATTTTTGCTTTATTTGACTTTGGGTCTTGGAGGCCTTGTAATTTTGACAATCATTCTTCTTTAATACAAACTTCTTTCGTCTTTATTCTCCTGTGTTTATTTTTGTAGAAAATAGGACCCTGCAGTCTGATGGTGTCTCATTTTTGCCTCTTTGTTCGAGAATGAGTAGTCGATCTTTGGGCCTTGCTTGTTGAGGTTCCGAAGGAATAAAGTGACCAAGAGTATGTCTTAGGTTTTGAACGTCAAGGGTGAACCTTGGGCACATGTTCCTGTAAATAACCGATCCTATGTCTTTGCTTGTCACGGTTCCATGGGAGTGAGCGTATCAAGAGTGTGTCTTGGGTTTTGTGTGCCAAGGGTGGACCTTGGATTTTTATGTTTCTGCAAACTAGTACTCCTGCGAGAATAAAGTTTAGAAATAGTAAAGCGTGTTAAGGGTAGACCTTGCATACCTTGAGTTTCAACATGGGGAAACTTAGCAAAGAAGAGGCTCACGAAGGGTGGACCTTGGGTTTGTCGAGCCTTCAGAGAGTGCAGTTCACCTAGGGTTGACCTTGGATTTTGCGAACAATTGGAGATCGACCAGTGACGCGTCCATCCTGGATTTTGCTGAGACTCACCAAGACTGTACCTTGGGTTTTACGAGCCTCAGGAGATCGACCAAGGGAGTTGTCCATCTTGGATTTTGTCGAGGCTTACCAAGGGTGGACCTTAGGTTTATGAACCTTTACAGATGAAGGTCCACCGAGGGTGCTACCAAAGGCTGGCCCTGGATTTTAAGCACCTTTGAGATTACCAGAAGCTGGTCTTGGGTTATGTTGAAGGTCCACTGAGGGTGCTACTAAAGGCCGGCATTGGATTTTAAGAACCTTTGAGATTACTAGGAGTTGGTCCTGGGTTTTGTTGGAGGTCCACCGAGGGTGCTACCGAAGGCTGGCTCTGGATTTTAAGAACCTTTGAGATTATCATGAGCTGGTCCTAGGTTTTGTTGGAGGTCCACCAAGGGTGCTACAGAAGGCTAACCTTGGATTTTAAGAACCTTTGAGCTTACCAGGAGATGGTCCTAGGTTTTGTTAGAGGTCCATTGAGGGTGTTACCAAAGGCTGACCCTGGATTTTAAGAACCTTTGAGATTACCAGGAGTTGGTCATGGATTTTGTTGGAGGTCCACCGAGGATGCTACCAAGGTTGGCCCTGGATTCTAAGAACCTTTGAGATTACCAAGAGATGGTCCTGGGTTTTGTTGGAGGTCCACCGAGGGTGTTGCCGAAGACCGACCCTAGATATTAAGAACCCTTTGAGGTTACCAAGACGCATCCGTCCTAGATTTGTTAAGTTCACCAAGGGTGGACCTTGGATTTTAAGAACCCTTGAAAAGAAATCAGGTGCTACTCCTGAGTTTTGTCTTGTTCTTGCAAAGATAAAGCTTAAGAACAATAAAAAGGGCCAATGATGTACCTTGCGTTCCTTAGGTTTTCGTGAAAATGGGACTTGGTAACAGAGTGTCAGCCCTCTTTTGAACAATTAGCCATCGAGGATGATATAGTAGTTGGCCTTCCTTTTCAGACATTGTGCCTCATTTTCATATGTTGGTAGTGCTCCTTTGATGAGAAATTTTTTGTAAGGGGTCATCCAGTTGGGTTCCTCTTCTTTGTATGCCATTACCACTTGGCTGTCAATGGTGGGAGCTTGAAGTGTTTCCTGGATGAAAGTTTTGAGGTGTTCGGCCTTCTTGGTGCTAGCCAGCTTAAAGAGCAGTCTACCCCGGTGTTGCTCTCCGTTGGTATGTGATACATTTCGAAACACTCAAAACTATCGATGAGTGTTCTAACAATGTGATAATATTGGAGGAGTATGATTTTTTTAGTCTGGTACTTATTGGTGACCTTTCCCTAGACAAGTTGTGAGTCAGAGTAGCATCTCAGCGGCTTAGCTCTGACTTCTCTTGCGAGTTTGAGACTTGTTATAAGTGCCTTTTACTCGGCTTGGTTATTTGAAGCTCTGAAATTGAGCTTAACGGCTTGTTCTAGGGTAATGTTGTCAGGCCCTTCAAGGATGATGCTGTTTTGCTTCCCTACACATTGGCCGCTCCGTCCACGTAAAGATTCCACCAGTCTAGGGTGGCTTTTTCATTACTTACAATTATGCGAGGAAGTCTGCCATGAATTGTGTTTTCATGGGACCGCGAGATTCATATTGGAGGCTGAATTTTGACAGTTCGACAGACCATGCCACCATTCTGCCTGTCAGTTCGGGATTTCTCAGAATCGATTTGATGAGATAATTTGTTTTAACTATCACCTGGTGACTTTGAAAGTAAGGCCGAAGGTGTCTGGCGGAAGTGACGAGTGCCAATGCTATTTTTTCTATCATTTGATAGCGCTTCTCGGCATCGTGAAAAATGCGGCTGGTGAAGTAAATGTGGAGTTGATGCTTCCTTTCTTCTTGGACAAGGGCCAAGCTGACAGCCTTGTTCGCTACTGAGAGATAGAGAAGCAATGGTGCCCCTAGTCTACTGAGATGATTTTCTTGAATGCTTTGAAAGCTTGCTCACAGGCCTCGTCCTAAAGGAAGTTCTCGGTCTTTCTGAGCAGCTTGTAGAAGGGCTTCGCCTTTTTGCCGAGCTTTGGGAAGAATCCGGACGTGGCTGCTAGTCTGTCGTTCAATTTTTGAACTTCAGTGATGTTATTTGGGCTGTGCATCTCCAGTATGGCTACACACTTGTTAGGGTTGACTTCAATTCCACAATTTGTAATCATGAAACCGGGGAATTGACCGCCACCTACCCTGAATGTGTGTAATGCCTCCTTTTACTTTCTCGGGCTTGATTGATTTTAGATGAAATCTTGTGACCACTTTGGATTAGGATCAGATTAGTTATAAATTTTATGAAAATTCTTTTCACTTTGCTTGCACATGTTACTAGTCGTTTATATTATAAACGAATTTTCTCTTCACGGTTTAATTATAATGATCAAGTACAGTCCAACAATACAGACCAAAGTATAGTTCATTATACAATCCCAAATACAAGCCACATAAAATACAAATAATTTAAATTCTAGTACAAATCATCAACACATCTTCATCATCTTTTCTTCAAAATCCTTCTCAGCTTATGCTCCACTGTTTTCCTGCTCGCCCAAATACATTGGGGTCATCATAGGTGTTAACCACAAACACAAACATAGGGTAAGTTTATGACAAACATAGTTTGAATAAAACATATATAATAGAATATATACGTAGATGGTAATAATAATATTTATAAAATAACAACACATGGTTTCACCCACAGATTAAATTACCCCAACTACACAGCACATGAATTAATTCAGACAATATACTCATCAACAGATATTCCACATACTTATCATGTAATGTATAAAATGCATGCTCATTCTTTTACATGATGCATGACTGAGATATCAGGTTATTAAATTATCATCAGTGGCCACAGTCAGATAGCCCCATCCCAGTGGCACAAACTTATCCAACCAGTCGGGGTAGCCCAGTAGCGCGTAGGATAGTCACCTCCACCTATGTGATCATCATGGTGGTGTGGTCCTCACTGTCTCAACTACCCCCAAGTTCACAACACCTTTGAACGCGTGGACTTAGTTTAGCTATCTGACAAACAACTCCACGGATTAGCCCCCGCTAGGCCTAACTCCACAGATTAACCCCCGCCAAGCATATGCGTATGAAAATGCATGAATGATTCATTTTATCACATCTTTAATTATTCCTCTTCTAAATTCAACATCTTTACAACTTATGGCATATGATTTTTAAACAACACGTAATCTTCTTTTATCATATAAAGCTTGACAATAATCTACGCATTTTGCCATCGTTCAACACCATTCTTGGAATCGATAGATAATCACAACATCTTTAACAACACAAGGATTCTAATATTTCATCAACATAATACAATTCTTAATTTATTTCTCAACATCAAAAGCATAACACCACCAAGCAACATGTTAATTCTTTATCAAATTATACAAAATTACTCAACCACGTATGTTTTATATATGTCAACTTCACAATCCATGAAATAGGTTTATTTAA
>PYAF01001260.1:396280-415547 GCA_007407185.1 Glycine tomentella
TAATCATCCATGTGGCTATTCTTGAATTTTCTTAAAGCTTTTCTCCATTGATTTTGTATCATATGGCCAAGGCTTTATTTTAGGGAACCAAATCAACAAATTTTTCTCTTATTACATGTAATAGCCAAATTCTATTTTCTTATTGATCCAATTTGCTTTTAATTAGTAAAATTACTAAACTCACTTATTTTAGGAAACCAATTCCTCCATAATTAAGAAAAAACTCCATAGATTATGTCCATCCTTCTCTTATAATTTTCTGATGTTCGAGTTAATCTAGATTAAGTTCTTTTCCAAAATATTTACCAAAATTCCTAGAAATTATAGTTTATGGTTCTCTGCCACCAACCATGTTGATAATTTGTTATCTAAAAGTATTTTATCCAATACTTAGATTCCCACAAATTTCTAAAGTCATCTAGTCATTTTTTGACCTAAAGGGTATTTTGGTAATTTCACTACTCAACTTAGGGGTAATTTAGTCATTTACAAAATTTCCAGGGGTATTTTCGTCATTTTCCATAGATCCTTCCGTATTGCCTCTAATTAACATTTTACCCTAGTAATTGACTGTGATTTCAAAATTTTGGGGTATTACAATGTGCACTTCTCTGGGTTGAGATGCATATCATACTTTTGGATCTCTTAAAAAACTTTTTCTAAGTCCGTCACGTGTTGGGCTACTCTTTGGGATTTGATGACCATGTCGTCAACATATACCTCGACATTACGTCCGATTTGCCTTTTGAAGACTCGGCCCATTAGTCGCTGTATGTGGCACCTGCATTTTTTAGGTCGAAGGGCATGACCTTGTAACAATAGTTGGCATCTTCAGTGATGAATGCCATTTTTTCCTCGTCTGGGACATGCATCCTGATCTGGTTGTACCCAAAATATAAGTCCAAGAAACTTAATATTTGGAACCCCGATGCACCATTGACCAGTCTGTCAATTTTAGGACACGCCTTGTTGAGGTCGGTGAAGTCAATGCACATGCGCCACTTGCCGTTGGCCTTTTTGACCATCAGGACATTGGTGAGCCATGTAGAGTACATGACTTTCCTGATATAGTTGGCCTGCAGTAACTTATCAATTTCTTCTCTGACCGCCTTACGCCTTTCACACCCTATATTCCTCTTCTTTTGTGTTATTGGTCTAGCATAAGGGCATATTGCCAGCTTGTGGCATATAATGCTGGGATTAATGCCCGACATATCGGATGGTTGCCAGGCAAATAGATCCATTTTTTTTTTGCGGAGGACATTGGCTGTGTGTCTGTGTTCATGACTGGTGAGGTCTTTTGCTGAGCTGTGTGTATTGCTCAGGTTTGTGTCCGAGCTGCAGCTTGACGAGTTCTTTAATGGGCTTCGTTCCTATGTCATGGTGTCATCGCATGGATCCACGTCAAATGTGTCATCTTGGTGAGTTATGTAGACAGTTAGGGTGTGAAGGGTAGACCCTTTGTCTATGCTCATGACTTAACTAGTACAGGGTGGTATCTATTAGGCTCCCTGGTGGGAGGAAATGGTGATACTTTGAGACGTTATGCATGTTGGATATAGGGGGAGCAACAAGAAGAATGAAGCTTTTGACTTAGAAGAATGTTTTGAGCTTTTCACATGCCTTGAAGATTGAAATCCAAATTGAAGTGTATGAGAAGCAAACCTGTTGATCCTTGCATTTGCATGCATATAATCATTTACATGCTTAAGTATTTTCATCAAAGAATCAAAGCTTTGAAAAAAGATCTAAATGGGTAATGTTTTTGGAAAAATGTAATTTTACTGTTTTAATCGATTACCCAGAAGATTAATCGATTATTTAGTTCATGTTTAAAACTGGAAAAACTTTGATGAACAGATTAATCGATTACATCATGGATTAATCAATTATTTGGCTCATGTTTAAAACTGGAAAAGCTTTAATGAATATATTAATCGATTACTAACAATTTGTAATCAATTACATAGTTTAAATCAAAAATAATACATTGCTGTTTTAATCGATTACCATTTACTGTAATCGATTACACAAGCTATCTTGAAAATAGGCATGGCGATGGGGCGGGGCGGGGGCGGGTATTACATTCCCCGTCCCCGCCCCCAAACCCGCTCCCCGCCCCCGCCCCCATTCCCCGTCGGGTTTTAAAAGCCATCCCCATCCCCGTCCCCGCTGGGGGTCGGGTTTTCCCCGCCCCGCCCCGCCCCCGCTATTTCACTAAAATTTAAAAAATAAAAAAATAATATAATTTTTTTATTTGAAAAATAGGATAAAAAAGTTAATTATGTAACCAAAAAATAATAATAACAAACTCACATTTAAAATATGGGATTATAATTTTAAAATTACAAAACAAAATCAATCAATTCAATTAAAAAAATAGAAAATAATATATTTTTTATTTTTTTTTATTTTTTAATATTATTTATTATGGGGCGGGGGCGGGGGCGGGGGCGGGTATCAGTAACCCCATACCCGCCCCCACCCCCGCTTTTGGCTACCGGGGAAAACGCGAACCTGAACCCGAACCCAAAAAATTCGATTTTTCCCCATTAAAATCGGGGCGGATTCGGACGGGTACCCATGGGTTCGGGTCCCGTTGCCATGCCTACTTGAAATCATGTTTTCACTAATTTAATCTATTACCATCATTCATAATCGACTACATAGGCTATTTGAAAAAGCTTAGTTCACTGCCTTAATCGATTACCAAATATTGTAACTGATTACACTTGAGGCTTAGATACAAAACTTCATTGCTTTAATCGATTACAGCTCGGTTTAATCGATTATCTTGTTCGTTGTGAAACCCAGAATTCAGCCTTAAACACTTTAATCGATCAAGTAGTAATTTAATCGATTACATGGCTCGTTTTAATCTATTATTGGGCGCGTGTAATCGATTACAGGTTGTTACAAAACTTCGTTATAAATAGAAAGAAGGCTTGGCTTGAAACTTAACGTGAATACTTCGAAATTTCTGAATACACACAAGCCCTCACAAAGTTCTAAAGTGATTTTCTGGGTTTACTTACTTCTTGTCCAACTCTTTAATCCTAATGGGTATTGTATGATTTCTTGGGCAAGATATTTTAAAAGAGTAATAGAGAGCATGTTCTGAAAATCTGTTCCTGCATTCAACCTTGATTGGTAACTCATATGCATTCATATTCATTGGATCATCAAGTTGTTTCTCTCCTTAATCTTTGAGTGTAATTTCGTTTTTGTAATTTCTGTTATTTGATGCTATTGTAAAGGGTTTTTTGAAGCTTGTTATAGAGTAGTGTTCTTTAGGGAAGAACAAAGTAGTGTTCTCTAGTTCTTGATCTTTAGGAGTCTAATAGGGTTTTAGATTTCTATTCCTTATCTAGGGTTGATAAAGAGAGATTGTTGTAAAACTTGTAAGAACAGATTTTTATAATAGTAGAACTCTAATCTAGTGTTGATTACAAGAAACTGGATGTAGCTTCTCTTGAGAAGTGAATCAGTATAAATTGCTTGTGTTGATTTTCTTATCTCTATCTCTTCAAGTAATCTTGTTCATTTGTTCTTGGTGGAATTATCATTACTCAACAAGTTATGTTTTGAGCTATTGGTTTCTTGTGTTGAGTAACTTGATTGATTAAAAGCATTCTTGGTTTAAAAGTGATTAAGATCCTTTAACTCTGATTTTATAAATAATTTTAAAAGACCAAGTTTAAAATAATTCACCCCACTCTTGGTTATTATGGGTATTCCTAATGTTTTTAATTGGTATCAAGAGCAGGTTCTTGAGTGTCATTCAATATCACTATCTTTTTTAAAAAAAAAATGAATACCACACAAATTACCTTCAAGGAGGGTGCCTCCTTCAATCGTCCTCCGATGTTTGAAGGAGAGCATTTCAGTTTTTGAAAAAATAGAATAAAAATCTTTATTCAATCAAACGACGCAGGTGCTTGGAATGCAATAGAGAAAGGTCCTGTGATTCCTATAAAAATTGTTGGTAATGATATGATTCCCAAAGAATAAGATGAAATGACAGATGCTGAAAAGAGAGTGGTTCAATATGATTTTAAAGCTAAGAATATGATTACTTCTGCACTTTTCTCTGATGAATTCTTTAGAATTGTTAGGTGCAAAAGTGCAAAGGAGATGTGGGAGATGTTGGAGATCACTCATGAAGGTACAGATGAAGTGAGAAGATCAAGGAAACATGCCTTAATACATGAGTATGAAATGTTCAAGATGAATCCCACAGAAAACATATCTCGACTTCAAACAAGATTCACTCACATAGTAAATCATCTTCTTGATCTTGGATATATTTTTTATGCTGAAGAATTAAATATCAAAATCTTGAAGTGTCTCACAAGACCATGGCAACCAAAGGTGACAACAATCAAAGAATCAAAAGATCTATCCAAAATGTCCATGGCTGCACTATTTGGTAAGCTTCTTGAGTATGAACTAGAAATGTCACAGCTAACCAATGCAGAAGATACAGAAAAGAAACATAAAAGCATTGCCTTGAAAGCTGTATCCTCAAAGGTTGAAAAAGTGGAAGACTCAAGTGAAGAAGTTGAAGAGGATAACATGAATTTGATTGTCAAAAAGTTTAGCAAGTTCTTAAGGAAAAACAAGAACAAAAAGTTCACAAGAACAACAATAATAACAATAAAAGGAGTGACAACAACTTCACTTGCTTTGAATGTGGAAAGCCTGGCCACATTAAATCTGAATGTTCTATCATTTTGAAGAAGCAACAAGGTGAAAACAAGATAAAGAAAGAAGGAAAGCCTAAGAGAGCCTACATAGCTTGGGAAGATAATGAGTCAACAACTTCTGAATCATGAACTGAAGATGAAGAAGCAAATGTGTGTCTCACTTCCACAATTAATGAAGATGATGATCTATCAAGTGCTGGAACTGAGGTAAGTTCTGAATATGATCAAGTTATTGATGCCTTTCATGAAATGTATGAAGAAGCCAAGAAGCTTACAATATCCATTAATAAGCTAAAAGGAAATCTTAGATGGCATGTTACAAAAATTATAGAATTGCAAGCTAAAATTTGTGACTTGAAAGAAGAAAATGAAAAACTTGTTTCAAGATACAAAATGAATGGATGTGTATGTGCTTCTTCTTCATCTAATGTTGACATATACAACATGTTGCAAAAGGATTTTGATGATTACAAAAGAAGTCAAGGAGAAAAATACATGTTACTTCTATCTAAGAATAGTGATTTGATTGATCTTTTAAGGAAGCTTTATAAAGGTAGATGCAACTTACCTAAAATGATAAGTGTGCAAAAATATGCTGGAGATACTTCTGGTTTGGGTTACAAACAAGGCTCAAAGTCTTTTGGCAAAACTGTATTTGTACCACAAAAACAGAAAAGTCAAAAGCATGTCCATGATTCAAGGATCAATCAAAATACTTATTCAAAGAATTCATTAAAATTTGTAACTTGCAACTATTGTATGATGAAAGGACATCTTATAAATGCTATGCTAGGAGATTCTATGTGCCTAATGGAGAATGTATTTGGGTACAAAAGAAAAAGAAAGTGGCTAACCCCTATGGACACAACTTCAATTGGGTACCTTCCTTTGAAAATTGATTTGAATTTTGCAGGTATGTCTAAGAGCAAGATCATCATTATGGTATCTTGATAGTGGATGCTCTAGACATATGACCAGTGACATATCAATACTTACAAATCTGACTCTTAAAGATGGTGGATTTGTCACCTATGGAGACAACAACAAAGGGAAGATAATAGGTGAAGGAAATATAGGAGACAACTTTAAAACCAAAATAAGAAATGTTCTTTGTGTGGAAGGTTTAAAGCATAATCTCATAAGTATAAGCCAACTTTGTGATAAAGGGTTCAAAGTGTCATTTAATGACACTTGATGCATGATATGTGATGGACAAAATGGTGAGGTGATTCATATAGGTAAAAGAAAAGGAAATATCTATTTACTCTCCATAGATCATGCATTTTTTCACAACACTTCTTGCTTAATAAGTAAAATTGATGAATCTTGGCTATGGCATAGAAGGGAAAGTCACATTAACATGCATCATATGAACAAGCTAATTAAAAAGGATTTAGTCATTGGCTTACCCAAACTCAAGTTCGAAAAGGATAAATTATGTGATGCTTGTCAAAAGGGGAAACAAACAAAAAATTCTTTTTAAAGTAAAAATGTTGTTTCCACTTCAAGACTCCTTGAATTACTTCACATTGATTTGTTTAGTCCTTCTAGAACTATGAGTTTAGGAGGTAATTACTATGGACTTGTCATTGTAGATTATTACTCTAGATTCACATGGACTCTATTTTTGAAATCCAAGAGTGATGCTTTCAATGCTTCTAGAAAATTGGCCAAACTTGCTCAAAATGAAAAGGGAAGCAAAATTATCTCAATAAGAAGTAATCATGGTGGATAATTCCAAAATGAACATTTTGAAAAATTTTGTGAAGAAAATGGAATTAACCACAATTTTCAGCTCCAAGAACACCTCAACAAAATGGTGTTGTAGAGAGGAAAAATAGATCCCTTGAAGAAGGTGCAAGAACTCTTCTTAATGAGACAAATTTGCCTAAATATTTTTGGGTTGATGCTGTAAGTACAATTTGCTACACTTTGAATAGATTACTGATAAGGCCTATTTTGAAGAAAACTCCTTATGAACTATACAAAGGTAGAAAACCAAACATTTCTCATTTGAGAATATTTGGCTGTAAGTATTTTGTTTTAAATAATGGCAAAGAATCACTTGGAAAATTTAATGCTAAAGCTGATGAAGCCATTTTCCTTGGATATTCATTACATAGTAAAGCATATAGAGTTTTCAATAAAAGAACCTTGTGCATGGATGAATCTGTACATGTTATTTATGATGAATCTAATCCCTCAAAGGAGGAAAACAAGTGCGATATAGATGCAGGTCCTTTGGAGGAGTTCATTCAGCTTAATGATTCAATGAATAAAGAAAAAGAAGAACTAATTGCTGAATCAAAACAATCAACACCAGTTCAAAAGCCAAAAGATTGGAGAACTACAAGAGATCTTTCCCTTGACAATTTCATTGGTGAAGTTTCAAAGGGAGTATCTAGTAGATCTTCATTAAGAAATCTCTGATGTAATATGGCTTTTGTTTCACAAATAGAACCTAAGAATATTGATCAAGCCTTTATTGATGAACATTGGATGCATGCCATGCATGATGAATTGAATCAATTTAAAAGAAATGAAGTTTGGGAACTTGTTCCTAGACCTTCTTCTCTCAAACCTATTGGCACTAAATGGGTTTTTAGAAACAAACTTGATGAAAGTGGAATCATAGTCAGAAACAAAGCTAGATTGGTTGCAAAAGGTTACAACCAAGAGGAAGGCATTGACTATGAGGAAACCTTTGCACCAGTTGCAAGTTGGAAACCATTAGGTTATTGCTTGCATATGCATGTTTAATGGGTTTTAAACTTTTTCAAATGGATTTTAAAAGTGCTTTATTAAATAGATATATTAAGGAGGAAATATATGTGGAGCAACCTCCTGGTTTTACTGATTTCAAACATCCAAATCATGTTTTTAAACTTAAGAAAGCTTTCTATGGTTTAAAACAAGCTCCAAGATCTTGGTATGAAAGATTAAGCAAATTTCTACTTGAACAATCTTTCATAAGAGGACATGTTGATAAAACCTTGTTCATCAAAGGGCAAAGCAATGATATTTTACTAGTTCAAATATATGTTAATGATATAATCTTTGGTTTAACTAATCAATTTTTGTGCAAAGAATTTTCTACCTCTATGCAAAATGAGTTTGAAATGTCCATGATGGGAGAATTAACATTCTTTCTTGGACTTCAAGTGAAGCAAATGAAGGATGGAACATTTCTAAACCAAACCAAGTATTGCCTTGAAGTGATCAAAAAGTTTGAAATGGAGAAAAGCAAAGATGCTGCAACTCCAATGGCAACTTCAACTATCTAGATTGAGATGAAAAAGGAAAGAAGGTTGATGAGTCAAAGTTTAGAGAAATGATTGGATATTTGCTATATTTGACAGCTAGTAGACCAGATATTGTGTTGAGTGTGTGTTTGTGTGCAAGATATCAAGCAAATCCCAAAGAATCACACCTCACTGCAGTCAAAAGGATCCTCAAATATCTCAAATCAACTCCAAAAGTTGGTCTTTGGTATCCTAAAGGTGCATCACTTAATATAGTTGGTAATTCTAATTCTGACTTTGCAGGGTGCAAGTTGGATAGAAAATGCACTAGTGGAACTTGTCATCTACTAGGAAGTTCATTGATCTCATGGCATTGCAAGAAATAATCTTGTGTTGCTTTGTCAACAGCTGAAGCTGAGTACATCTCTGTTGGAAGTTGTTGTGCTCAAAGTCTATGTTTAAAGCAACAATTGCAAGATTATGGTGTAGAATTAAAAGAAATACCTCTGCTATGTGACAACACAAGTGCTATCAACATTTCCAAGAATCCAATAATGCACTCAAGGACCAAACACATTGAGATAAGACATCATTTCCTTAGAGATCACATTCAGAAAGGTAATATCAAAATTGACTTCATTGATACTCACAATCAATTGGCTGATATATTCACTAAACCTTTGGCTAGAGATAGATTCTATACTCTTAGAAACATGCTAGGTATCCTTGATGAATCTAATCTTTACTAGCTTGATTGGTATGTGTTTATCTATGTGAAATAGCTTGTTGTTTGATCAATCATCACATGTGTTTCAAAATTCCAAGTTATGTTGCATAAAACACTGATCATTCTGATAAATTCTCTGTAATAATCGATTACCTATTGGAATAATCGATTAAATTCACTTAGAAGGCTTTTTAGAATGAATTCTGTACTCATGTAATCGATTACTGACTCAAGATAATCGATTATTCTGCCTTCGAAAATATTTCAAAAAAGCCAAAGTTCACTAGAATAATCAATTACGCCTCGAATTAATCGATTACACATGGTCAAAAATCTTTTCAGAAATAAAATCTCACTGGAATAATCGATTACGGTGAATGGTAATCGATTAAATTGACTGAAAAATTGTTTGGAACTTGAATTTTGTTTGTAATAATCGATTACTTAGGGTAAATAATCGATTACACTTCATCTTCTTCAATTGAATCTCACTGAAATAATCGATTACTTATCGAAATAATCGATTACAGCTGCTGCATAAACTGATTTTGCTTACGAATTAATCGATTACATAAGCATATAATCGATTATTCATGGAGTTACTGCAGAATCTGTCATTTTTTCTTGGAAATTGTAACTGCTCAACTGCCAACTAATTCAAAATTTGAATCTTCTGTGCTTTAATGTTAGTGGGTTAATTCGAAAATTACTGTTACTCATTTCAAATTTGAACTTTGGAGCCCAAATTCTTCTATAAATACAGCCTATGTTCAAGAGAGAAATCACACCATCTTAAGCACTACTGTGTTTTTTCTTTCTTCCTCTGAGTTCAGAAACCTTGTATGTGGCCTTTCCTGCCTTGTTCAATATGTCAGCACCCAAGAGAACCAAAATCTCTAAGAGAAAAGCTGGTGAAACCTCTAATCCTGCCGTCAATAGGTTAGACCATTGGTTTCCTACTGAGAGAGACAAAATGACCTATCTTCAGTTCAATGCCACCAAATTAATTTGTTCTCCCAAATACCTTGAACTTGACTGGTTCATTAGAGAAGGTTTTCAATTTCCTGCCTTCATTGAAACCCAGGGATTGAGAAAATTTGTTGAGATGAAAGGTACCTATTACCCTAAATTAGTGAAGGTGTTCGACACCTGTGCTAAGGGCTCTATGGATGGGACCCTTGGGTCTTAAGTTAATGGAGTAGCCATGGAAATTACTCCTGAGGTTTGGGAAGCTGTAGCTAGTATTTCCTTTGAAGGTGAAAGGAAATTTGAAGAAGAGACTGAGGGTTACAATAGGGTGGAAACTTATAGGGGGATGCTTCTTGATTCCCATATGAGGCTGAAGCTTAGGCTAAGCACTGGCCCAATGACCCATGAGGACAAACTTATTCACTACATAATCACCTACATCCTAACCTCAAGAGCATCTAATCATGCCTAAGCCACTGATGATGACCTACAAATTGTGTATGGTCTCAAGAATTCCATTCAGATGAATTGGATTCTCATTCTGGAGGAAGTTATGCTTAAATCCAAGAGGTTAATGAATTACCCTTTTCCATACCCTGTTCTTGTTTCCAGGTTTATTGATTACTTTAATATTGATGTCTCTAATGAGGTTGTTGACAACACAAACTCAAACAACAACCTCATCAAAGAGAAGTATCTTACCAAGCTGGGGATGGTCAAGACTCCTCAAGGATGGCAAATGACTGGCCAACAAGTCCCTGTTGCTAGAAATGAAGAAGAAGAAGAGGCTGAAGATGAAGGCCCTGCTCAACCATCTTACAGTCCATTTGAATCTCTTATGATTCAAAAGATAGATGACTTATTGTCCCTACATCATGAGCACAGGGATGAAACTAATTCAGCTTTGGAGGAGATAAAATCTAGGGTAGAAAGCATAGAGTCTAGACTTGTTCATGATGATTCTGAATCCTTTTAGGACTACAATGTTTTCTTTCTAATTGCTTTAAGCTTCTTCTATTATTGCTCTGTTCTTTTTATGTTTTCAATTTTCTGCTTAATGTACTGTTCTCTTTTGATTAATGAATTTGCATTTCTTTCTCTCACTTGCTGTGATATCTTTTGCCTTTGAAAAGCCAAATAGGGGGAGAAAATTTGATTGGAAACTAACTCTGTTTTGCCCTCTGTTATGATCTGTTTTTTGTTGCATTTTTTACAAATTGACGGATGATGAAATTCACTAAGTAAGGGGGAGCAAACTAAGTTACAAAAGCTAACTAAAAGAAGTAAATGAATAATGGTTATACCAACAGATTTCTTAACACTTGTTCTTGGCAAAGAAGATGATTTGTTTTCAGGATTAATAAAGTTCAAACAAAGTTCAAGAATTCTATCTTGCTCATCCTTCAAAGCACTACAAATCTCTAACACATGGTTAATCAATATTTGGCATGTTCAAAGCCAAAAAGGGGGAGATTGTTGGATATAGGGGGAGCAACAAAAAGAATGAAGCTTTTGACTTAGAAGAATGTTTTGAGCTTTTCACATGCCTTGAATATTGAAATCCAAATTGAAGTGTATGAGAAGCATATCTGTTGATCCTTACATTTGCATGCATATAATCATTTACATGCTTAAGTGTTTTCATTAAAGAATCAAAGCTTTCGAAAAAGATCTAAATGGGTAATGTTTTTGGAAAAATGTAATTTCACTGTTTTAATCGATTACCCAGAAGATTAATCGATTATTTAGTTCATGTTTAAAACTGGAAAAGCTTTGATGAACAGTTTAATCGATTACATCATGGATTAATCGATTATTTGGCTCGCGTTTAAAACTGGAAAAGCTTTAATGAATATATTAATCGATTACCAACAATTTGTAATCGATTACATAGTGTAAATCAAAAGTAATACATTGCTATTTTAATCGATTACCATTTATTGTAATCGATTACACAAACTATCTTGAAAATCATGTTTTCACTAATTTAATCTATTACCATCATTCATAATCGATTACATAGGCTATTTGAAAAAGCTTAGTTCACTGCCTTAATCGATTACCAAATATTGTAACTGATTACACAAGAGGCTTAGATACAAAACTTCACTGCTTTAATCGATTACAACTCGGTTTAATCGATTATATTGTTCGTTGTGAAACCCAGAATTCAGCCTTAAACACTTTAATCGATCAAGTAGTAATTTAATCGATTACATGATTCGTTTTAATCTATTATTGGGCACGTGTAATCGATTACAGGTTGTTACAAAACTTCGTTATAAATAGAAAGAAGGCTTGGCTTGAAACTTAACGTGAATACTTCAAAATTTCTGAATACACACAAGCCCTCACAAAGTTCTAAAGTGATTTTCTGGGTTTACTTACTTCTTGTCCAACTCTTTAATCCTAATGGGTATTGTATGATTTCTTGGGCAAGATATTTTAAAGAGTAATAGAGAGCATGTTCTGAAAATCTGTTCCTACATTCAACCTTGATTGGTAACTCATATGCATTCATATTCATTGGATCATCAAGTTGTTTCTCTCCTTAATCTTTGAGTGTAATTTCATTTTTGTAATTTCTGTTATTTGATGCTATTGTAAAGGGTTTTTTGAAGCTTGTTCTAGAGTAGTGTTCTTTAGGGAAGAACAAAGTAGTGTTCTCTAGTTCTTGATCTTTAGGAGTCTAATAGGGTTTTAAATTTTTATTCTTTATCTAGGGTTGATAAAGAGAGATTGTTGTAAAACTTGTAAGAACAGATTTTTATAATAGTAGAACTCTAATCTAGTGTTTATTACAAGAAACTGGATGTAGCTTCTCTTGAGAAGTGAATCAGTATAAATTGCTTGTGTTGATTTTCTTATCTCTATCTCTTCAAGTAATCTTGTTCATTTGTTCTTGGTGGAATTATCATTACTCAACAAGTTATGTTTTGAGCTATTGGTTTCTTGTGCTGAGTAACTTAATTGATTAAAAGCATTCTTGGTTTAAAAGTGATTAAGATCCTTTAACTTTGATTTTATAAATAATTTTAAAAGACCAAGTTTAAACCAATTCACCCCCTCTTGGTTATTGTGGGTATTCCTATTTTTTCAATGCATAGCACTGTTGGTCTTGCCTCTGGTCTGCCTTGACAGTAACTATTTCTCCCGTCAAAGTAGGGAACTTCGTATTCAGGAGAGGTGTGGAAATGATTGCTCCGAGCTCGTTCAATGTTTTCCTGCCAATTAAAGCAAAATAAGATGTGTCAGGATCGACGATTAGATACCTGATAGTAAAACTCCTTGAGAGTGGGCCTTGACCAAAGGTGGTCATAAGGTCCACGTAACCTCTAGTTTCTACCATTTCCCCTACGAAGCTGAGGAAGGGTCCAGGGTGAGGGTGAACCGTGCCCGTTAAAACTTCAAGCTGCTGGAAAGTCTTCCAATACAGGATGTTCGCGGAACTACCCTGATCGATGAGGACTTTTGATACCATAAAGTTGGCGATCACGACAAAGATTACCATGGGATCAACCTGGTTAAAAGGGTTAATGCCTTTGAAGTCTCTATTTGTGAATATGATTGGAGAAAGGCTCCTTGGTGATGGAACATCGATGCAGTTAATGTGGATGTCCTGAATAACATGAAGGTGTCATTTCCAGGATTAGCTAGACGATCCACCGTAAGAGAATCCGCCCGTCCGTGATGGTGTTGATCAAACATCTAATTTGTTAGAAGGGTTCATTTACCCTTTCTTGTGGAGGTTGAGTCTCGCGTCTGGGCTGGTATTGCCTTTGTCTTCCTCTATCTTTCGCTCTGTCTCTTCTCCTATCAGCTTCTTGGTTTCTGGGTTGGTATTCTTGGTATCCTCTAGGCCTGGTTCCTGTAGGGTGGTTATCGGGTTTTTTTACAAACCAGGATAAATATCCTGCCTGTATAAGCTCCTCGATTTTGTCTTTCAAGTCCCGACATTCTTCATTGTTATATCAGAATATAAACCTTGGTTCATTCACGTAGTTCGTCCATGCTAGAAGGTGGTTTCTTGCATAAACCGTCTACAAACTTGCCTGGACGCAATGATAACATTATAAAATGTAGCGCAACTTCAGGATTGAGGTTTCGGATTTAGACAAATATTCATCCAAATCGGTCTATGAATCTCCGAAAAGGATCATCATCTGCCTGTCGCAGATTGGCTAGCGCAGCAGAGGTCAGTCTATGAGACTGGCTGGTCGCATACTATGAACTAAATCTTTCGACAAAGGTGTCAAAATTATTGATGGACCTCGGAGGAAGTCCATCGTACCATGTCAAGGTTGCTCCCTTGAGAGATGTAGGAAACACCAGACACAATAATGCATCATCATTGGTTTATATATTAGCCTTGAGTGAAGAATGCATCTAGGTGCTCACCAGGATCAATGGTGCCGTCATACTGCTGTAGGTGGAGAGATTTCCAACTTGAGGGAAGATCGACCTCCATGATGTGATCGACAAAGGGATATCGACGTGATGTCTGCTCTCCTACACGGTATATCTGTGATAAGTTGGGACCACCCTGAGGGTTAGCAGTGTGTCGGGGGTGTGATTCCCCTTGAGTATCCTCATTCCCTGTAAGAGGAGAGTGCTAGTCACCTTGGGGACGTCTCATTCTAGCTTCCAAGTTATCGTGATCAGCCTTCAACCTTCAGATCTCTTCTTTATGGCGTCTTTTGATCTCCGCAATGATGTTTTGGAGTTGCTGAATAGTGTTTGCGTTGGTCATAGTTGTCTGGGGAGGGTTAGAAGTGTCAATGAGAGTGTGGCGCCTAAGGCTAGAGCGCGTACTAACCATTGGTGGATTAACAAAGAATGTGATTTGGTAGATTTATGGAGAAAGCAAGGCCACATGGTAAGTTTTACTGCGACCCTATGGTGGGCGCCAAATGTTCTTACCAAATTCTGGAAGTACCACGCGTAAGGATGAACATGGTCCAAGTGGGTTTCAGACTCTGCACGTCCGATGATGAGTCGGTCTTGTTAAGAAGGGGGACCTACAAAATAAAATAAAAGACTCTGACGCTCAAGTAAGTACATCAATTTATAGAGAAAAAAAACATATATTTGATTATATGAATGCTCAATTATACGTGAATGAGTATAAGAGTGATGTATTCAAGTGTGTTCACCGTGAATGAGATGTCTAGAAAGGTTAAATGGAACTTGTATTTATAGCGTGGAGAGTGGGCCTTGGGCCTTTGTAGATAATTAAGATGTAGATAAAGCTAGTAGATAATTGTAGGTTATAGATAATTAGATTGTAGATAATTCATACCTTGTAGATAATCTGTAGCTTGTAGATTAGTAGGTACCTATTATTTGAAAAGTAGTTGCAAAGTTATCAGTAACATTTGAATAATATGCGTTAGAGATAACCTGTTGGGCGTTACAACCCTACTGCTGAGTGGAGATTGTCCGGGCTCTTGTAGCAGGGTTGACGTGGAGGGTTGACACGTGTACGGAAGGTCCCACATAAGTGGCCACATGTATTTTCCATATTCTGGTCAGTTCAACTATGAAGAGTGACCTACAAAGCTTTTGAAAGTGGTCGTCCTTGGTTGTGTGCATTTTGACAGGTGGTGTTGTGGTTGTCTTCCTCGACGACGAAGATCACATGCGGGTGGCATCATGGTTGCCATTTGTATGAAGCATTTTTTCTTCTAGCGACGGAGAATGTTTTAGAAGAAGATGACATTGTTGAGGAGGTCGAGATCGTTGACGTAGTTGTTGTCGGTGGCGTAGCCATGAGAGATGCCATCCTTGGGTTAGGGATGGGCAGAAACCTGAAAGGCTTCGCAAAGCTGCTTGAACTTGGTAGCATTTGATTTGGAATTGGAATAATGATTTTTGTGCTTGAATTTGAAACTGTTATACGGTGAATTTGGATTTGGGGATATGAAAACCATTTTTTTTAGCTTGAATCTTTCTTGGGATATAGCAATTTTTTGTGGTTAAAAGACGTCATAATATATTTAGGAATTTTCAAACAAGTTATTCAAATAATTTAGAACAAATTACACTCGTACCTCCTGAGGGTAATATTTATTACACTCAAAGCCACTATTTTTTTATCATACACAATATCTCCTTGTTCTTTTATCATCCATTATACCTAGACTTCCTGACCCATTAACACTGTCAATGTTAACAAGAACTAGGCATGTGATTTTGCAGAGGGTGTCGAGTTAGGTAACCACACGCGACACACAACGAGAGCATCAGTCGTTGACAAGATCACCGCGACATTGGAAGAGATCGCAGACAACATCAAAAGAGCTTTAAGATCACATCTATTCTTTTCACCAATTATTAATATTGTTTGGCATACTATTATTAGTGTTATGTTTGTGTCATTATTTTTTGTAGTTTTAAGAAAAAAAAGTTGTGCAACAATTTTTTAATACTTTTAAATTATTTTTATTTATTTAATTATTTTTTATGTTAGATAATTTCATAATAAAATACGATAAAATAGAACAATAAACTTATTTTATTTATTTTTAACTTACAACAGTTTTTAAAATTTTAAAACTAAAACTTAACACATAAAATTAAAATTAAATTAAATTTTTAATAATTTCAAAATTAAAAACAAAAAAAAAAAACATCTTATGGGACCTAAGATTGGAGTTCCTATGCGGCCTAAACGTTGTTAAATTTTTAACTTTCACTTGGTTTTTAGAATTTGAAGAGCCGATGAACAAACGAATTGCCACCTGTTTGTCAGTATCAGCAAGAAAATTATGAATGTCCTATCGTTCTGGTTGTAGACTTGTAGTTGCACTTTGTGGTCATTTGTCAGGGGTTAAACAGGTATGGTTAGAGGTTGGAAATCAACAAACTAAATTTTCTGTTTTGTGAATTTAAAATAAGTATTATGCAAAAACGAAAAGTAGATGTAGGAATAACAGCAACGAAGTTTTTATATAAAAAAATGGTCAAATTAAATTACTCTTTGCTTCTTAATCTTCAATTTAATATTTTATCTTTTAAATTAGTTTAATTTAATTCTTTATCTTTTAAATTTGATTCAATGTAATTTTTGTTTGTTTAATAGCGTTGTTATTAATTTTAACATAATAACGTTAAAAATTTTCTCAACAATATTTTATTTTTGTAGAGTTTCCCCACTCGTAATTAATATAATAATAATTAAAAATCGCTACTATAACATTTTAAAGTTATAAAAATTAAAAATTCTTTCGGGAAGAATTAGTCCGTTGTCGTGATAAATTTCTCTCATTTTTCCACAAATTCTAAAGTTAATTGAGAGTTACTATATATAGATATAACTAGAGATTTTTTAAAAATATACCAATAATATATTTTACTAATACATTCATATTAAAAAATAAATATTTATAGTTACAAAATTTCATATATACATATATATATATATATATATATATGGAGAATGCTAATATCCACTATAGTTAGAGTGCATTAACATTTAATACAAAAAAATTTGGACTATAAAATCATTAATTGTTTTATTTTTTAAAATTCAATTCAATGATATTATTATATTTTTTCAAAATATACCAATAATATATTTTACTAATACATTCATATTAAAAAATAAATATTTATAGTTACAAAATTTCATATATATATATATATATATATATATATATATATATATATGGAGAATGCTAATATCCACTATAATTGGAGTGCATTAACATTTAATACAAAAAAAATTTGAACTATAAAATTGTTAATTGTTTTATTTTTTAAAATTTAATTCAATGATATTCTTATATCCCTGCCATCCATATTGCGATGGCTTTGGCTAACAATCTTAATCGCCTTCTCCTGCTCATCCTCTTTCCTGGCCGCTTTCAGTAAGCGTTCATTGTTGAGTGATCGCTCGCTATCTGGCTGGAAAAGGTGGACCAGAAAATGGATTCTTATTCGAAGGGTGCATAACCGCATGGATAAGCTCACACTAACCCGTCAATTTGGGATCCAATTCGGCATCAAAACCTTCCACACCCCACGCGGGATTTACGTATTGTATCCTTCCAGTTAGTCCATAAGGATCGGCCACCCATATTCCAGGTCCATACAATCCTGTTGCATGAAATGCGCCAAAACCAAAACAAGCCACCCCTGCAAGAAATAAATGAATTCCAAAAATTTTGGGCCAAGCTTTCCCCAGCCCCTTCTCATCAATGGACTTTTGACGTATACGAAGGAGTTTGGTTCGTTCGATAAATTCATATCTCTTTATCTATTTCTAAGATGTTTGGATTTTTCAAAACTCCATGGACATGCAGAAGAGAAATGCTATTCCCACTGCCAGCTACTTTCACTTGTTAGGAGTAGGGGCTGAAAAGAGCTCTTTGTATCCGGGGAGATTGGTGCTCCTGAGGTATGCCCTTCCAGTGGGTTGTTATATTCTCTGTCTATTTCATCCAGTATCCGTGGTACTTTTGCTTGCTATTCAAACACATTGTCGAAAGGGGAAGATCGAATTAGCTCTGGGCTACGCTTGATTGGGGTAGGCTACCCACACTGTTTTGGCTAAAAAGCCATCTCCTTGCCTCACAGTTTACCTACTCCAAAGTGAAGACCCTTCCCAATGATTGAACTTTCCCTTAGTGGTGTTCTCTCCTTGCATAGGCATAAGTGATCTGACACCCTTGAAAGAGTGCGTAATAGCTCACTGATCGAGCGCTCTTGCGCCGAAGATGAACAGGGTGTTCTCTCTCTCTCTCTCTCTCTCTCTCTCTTCTCTTTTACCAAAAATGGATAGAAGTTTCGCCTTATAAAACAAAACAAGTTTACTTACTAAAAAAAGTTGACACGGACAAAGTCAAGGAAAACCTCTGAAATTGGTCGAGTCTGAAGCCATCTCTAATGTCGGACGCTTCCTTTTTTTTTTGTGCTATTCCTCATCATGAAATCCAAGCCTCACCTGGCCCATGTTAGGGACGAAAGTCTTCAATTGCTTGACTTTAAGGAGAGGGCCCACAGGCCTATGCTAATCTCTTAGGGCAAGTTCTCTTTCATCCGTCTTTCCTAGGTGCGCATCTTCATCTACTAAAAGTAAGGGTGGTTACCATAGATAGATTGGGCCCAGCCAGAAAGGCCTTGACCCTGCCAACCAAGTCAAAATCAAAAAGAAAGAAGAGAACGAAAATATTTTGACTTGTGCGTTTAGCACTTTGTCTTTCTGCTGATCCGACAAGTCCCCAAAATGAAGAAACCCTCCGCACTCATTTAGTTCGGTGTGACAAGCGTTGTCATCTAGTAATCAAATGTTGGAACCTCATGGGTAAGGATAAGGTAATGGAATTGATAGATAAATTCATAGACCTAGGTGTTTTGCCAATTGAGAAATCCTAATCCTATTCACTACTAGAAAAACAGCTTTCAACATCGGTTATATGAGACATTTAACATCGGTTATGGGCCGATGTTGAATCAGGCGACGTTGAAAGTGGAGCATTTAACATCGGTTCTGAAAACCGATGTTAACACCGACAAGCACATCGGTTTGCAATGAATAACCGATGTGGACATGTCATACATGAAAACACTCAAAAGAGTAAACGATGGCTTGTCAACATCGGTTTTGTCGTAGAACCGATGTT
>PYAF01001260.1:425370-450503 GCA_007407185.1 Glycine tomentella
CACCAATCCCAAAGGAACTTGTAAACCACATCAAGAGTGATACAAGTGTCTTACCCCGCATAGGTGCACTGAGAGAGGTCAAGATTTTGTTGTCCCTTTCTATCTAGTTGTTATCAGCAAGTGGTCAACATCAAATTGTTTTTATTGAAGTTACTTTTGGTTCTGTTTTGCAGATGAATTTGGAATATTTTCCAATAGATAGCCAGGTAGTTATTGAACTTGGCAATTTCTTTGGAATATTTACTTTTATGCATACTTGGAATGGAATAGTTTAGTCCACTGACCTACTTAATACTTATTGACAATCTTGGTGTATCATAAATCCTTCTTATATTATTGTTCATGGGACTGACTTAGGTGTAAGAATAAACTACCTGGATGAATTTGTCCAATATAGTAATATTGTATGTTACTGCTGCTTTTTAAGTATGCAACACTATTACGTTATTGTATTTATTTTCAAGAGCAGAATTGCCTTGACCTTTTTAAATGATGTTCAGAATAAGGGGGAAAATGGATTTTTCTTATGAGATGTATATGATGCAGGGTTTTATCACTGATCAAGAAACAGCAATGGAAGAACTTTATGGCAATGTTGAGAATACTCGCAGATTTAACACCAGCTTGAATAATATGTCTATTCGAATAGCTACAGTTTGCTTCATTGAAGGTATTACCTACACACCTCATATATTTACAAAAAAAAAAAAAACTACACACTTCATACTCTATATTTGTAATTAATGTAGGTTAAGGTTTTAATCGACTACTCTTGACTCACTGTAACGAGAGAGTTGCATGTACTTATTAAGTTCAACTGGATAGGTGCTAAATTTTATTTTTTAGTGCTTAATTACTAAAATTTATATAAAAAATATTATAATATTTAAGTAGAACCACTGTTTATTTTGTACTATTGTATAGGGCTAGTGCTGATGACAAACCTTTACGAATGGTAAAAACTATTCTGCATGAACTTGTCATCAAGCTTTGTGGTGCAGCAATAAAGGGTCATCTTTCAATTGTTCCTATCGATGCTAAAACCTCAACCCATCATGGTTGCCTACATTGAACTAAATCTTGAGGTATAAATTCAAACAAATTAATTTATTTTCAGGTAGTAGTAGACTTATTTATATTGTATTTAATCTCACTTTTGTATTTACCTTGAAAAATTTACATAATGCAGACAAATGTGGTGGACTTCTACATTTCTGATTTCCAGAGCTGGTTAAATTAAACAAGCTATAGTGCAAGGGTGACTCCTTATGTTGATGATTCTATTTGTAATTGATGTTAACTACTGTGTGTTGAACTAAGTCTAGATGACAGGCTGCACATGTCATATTTTACAATTGTAATAAAACTATGTATGACTATATATGTACATGTTGATTGTTTAAAGTCAATTATTTAAAAACAAATTGTGTATTTAAAGTCAATTATTTAAAAATATTCGTGTATATCAAGTTTTATTTAAAAATATTCGTGGTCCAATAATTATTTAAAACACCTGACTTTGAATGGGTGGATAAAAATGCACTTTCAAAGTCAGGTGTTTAAAAAAATCGACTTAAAATGTGCCTTCTACCCACCCATTCAAAGTCAATTTTTTTTAAAAAAATCGATTTAAAATGTGCCTCTTTCAAAGTCGGTTATTTTAAATAAGTGACTTTGAATGATACTTATACAAAGTCGGTTATTAAACTACCTGTCTTGGAATCTTTTAAATAATTTTTTTAAATTAAAATTAATGTCATTCAAGGTCGGTTTTTCATAAAAACCATCTTTGAAAGTTAATATTCTAAGTCGGTTATTTAAATAACCGTCTTTGAATTTATAAAATTAAAAAAAAATCATCATTCAAAGACGGTCTAAATGGAACCGACATTGTTTAGTTTGTCTTTCAACGTCGCTTGATACAAAGTCGGTTACATAACTGACTTTGTAGATATCGAATGACCGACTTTGTATCATTTTATTGTGGTAGTGATATACAAACACGCAAAACATATATAAAAGAAGTTAAAAAGAACTACATAAAAAGTCTTTCCTAGAGTACTATCAACTTAAGTAATATGGATTTTAAAACAAAACGACAAACACAACACTAGACAATGAGAAACATTCAAAGAGTTATCATCCTGAATCAGGAAAGAAGCAAATTAAATTACAAGCAAACAAGAGCAAAGAAAAGTACATGCTAAAAGATTTTTGCGTAAGTGAAATATTTGGATTTAGATTGCCACACTACGAAGCACAATAGTCTCAAGAGTGACTCCAGGTCCAAAACCAAATAGCACACCCCACTCAAGCCCTTCACCCGTTGTACAAAGACCAGTTTCTTTTGATTTTCTCCTCATTTCATCCAAGATAAAAAGCACACAAACACTTGCCATATTACCATACTCACTAAGCACATGTCTACTAGCTCGCATTTTCTCCGGCTTCAACCCTAACTTTTCCTCAACAAGGTCTAGAATGGCTCGTCCACCAGGATGCACTATCCAAAAAATGGAGTTATAATCATCAGAAATGTTGAATGGGTTAAATGCTTCATCCAAAACATCCTCAAGGTTGTTTGCAATAAGCTCAGGAACATCCTTCTGAAGGTGAAATGTCAAGCCAGCTTCACGAAGGTGCAATGCCAAGGCTCCTTCACTATTTGGCACTATTGTTTGTGAAGTCCACACTAGTTCAAACAAGGGCTTCTCAACACTTGGTATTATGTCTGACCCTACAATCACAGCTGCAGCACCATCTCCAAAGATTGCTTGTCCCACGAGGTTGTCTACATTAATATCACTCGGGCCACGGAAAGTGAATATGGTGATTTCTGAGCACACTATTAGCACACGAGCACCTGAGATTATAAGATTGATTTAACATTAAAGAGAAATGAAAAAGAAAGAAATTTTGAATTCGAATCTCATCCATTCACAAAAATGAATACTCCCTTTGGTATTAAATATAAGAAAACATATTTTTCTTGGTATTAAATATAATTTTTTTTAACTAACTTTATCTTATTTAAAATACCATTCATTTAATTGAGATATTAATTTCAACCACTTATTCTTATCCTTAATATTAAATTCTAATGAAGTAAGTATATATACGTTGGAAAAAAATATTTTATGGTTAATTAACTTTCTTCTATCTCTCTTCACGTACCTTATACAATAGCAAAGACTAATAAGTGCTAATTTAGGGTAGCTAGGTAGAAATATGGAGCCAGGTGGGTTGGTCATAAGTTAGTGTGTCATGTTTAATTATTTTCTTATATTTGAGACAAAATTAAGTGAATAATTAACACTTAATATTTGTCAATAACAAAAGAAAAAAAAAAACACACGAACACCTTTGTTGTTTTCGGCTAGGTCTTTGGCCAAGCGAAGAACCGTGCCACCGGCGAAGCAACCTTGTTGGTACACCATGTAACGCTTCACGTTTGAGTTAAGGTTTAGGAGTTTGGTGAGTTGGTAATCTGCACCGGGCATGTCGTTGCCACTTGTGGTGCAAAAGATGAGGTGGGTGATTTTGGATTTTGGTTGACCCCATTCCTCGATGGCCTTTGTTGCTGCCTCTTTTCCTAACTTTGGCACTTCCATCACCACCAAGTCTTGCCTTGCGTCCAATGAAGGTGCCATGTGCTCCCCAATGTTAGGATTCTTCAGGATCTCTTCTGTCAAGTGCATGTATCGCTTCTTAATCATTGACTTCTCACCTAAAATGTATTAATGCATTTCAGTCAAGTGTTTTGTACAAGGAATTATTAGATGGTCTTAGACTATAATATGTTCATTTTTTTGTTTTGTTTAGGGTTTTAGACTCTCCAGTATGCTAAGATATCTCATAAATTTTAATCCTTTTAATCGACTGAGATTAAATTCTCGATAAAAACTTAGTCACATTTAATATTTTCATTATTTGGTTAATGTTTATATATAATATATTTAAATTTTATAATTATTTTGTAATTTATGAGAAAGAATTAATTATATTTGACTACTTTCTCCATGCTCAAATATAAACAACATTTTTTTAAAATATAAATAAATCTCAACTATTTTTTTCTTATTTAAGTGGATTATCTTTAAAATACTTTTTATTTAATAGGGTTTTATTTCCAAATACTATTGATATAAATCAAGTTCTAATCAAGCATAATTTAAAAATAATATTTTATTAATTAAAATCGACACAATGTAATTTAATGCAATTAATTAATTTTCTTGTAAGTGTGATTTTTTTTCTAGGACCACCTATAATAACGTGCATTATGCATGATATGCCGAAAATGAAGGAGCAAACCAAAAACAAAATGAATACATATATGATATATATCTTACACATGCGTTTGAATTTTTCTTTGAGCTCCATCTTGTGCTCACTTTTTGTGACACGAAAATAGTAGTCAGCATAGGTGCTTTGCTCCACACAGTTTAGAGGAGTGGCAGTGCCTATCGCCAAGCTTGTGGCTGGGCCTTCTGCCCTTTGTGCCTTGTGGATATCATCAACACTCACCATCTTTTTTTCTAGAGCTGCAAAAGAAGAAAATGTGAGTGATATTGCTATCAAAGGAATGTAATAGTATATGTATGGTTGATGCTTAACATTTCTTAGCTAAGATATATAGCTTTAAAAAAACTTGAAAGACATGAAAGGATGACGAAAAAAGGGAATATAATTATTGGGGGGGCATGATTTGCATTTTGCAGTACAATTTCCGATGTTTTTCCTCAGTCTGGTTTCAAGCACGGGTTTATTTCCTTCCCAAGTTCCCATGCTCTCGAATTCCAATTGCAATCGAGTTTTCGTACTTTTGTATGTAATTATTATTTTTTTCGACTAATTTATGTTATTTAAGAAACATAATTAATTTAAATAATTATATTAAATATATCAATTATTTATATTATTATTTTAAAATTATCTTATTATTGTTTAGAAAAATAATTAAATAAAATATATAAGAAAAAATAATGAATACATCTAAAATTTAAAAAATCTTATTTAAAAAGTAAATAAATTTACGAAAATAATCTTGTAATCACATACACGGAGTCATATGCCAAAAATTCTTCATTTTACATCATGGTCTATTTGCCAATTAATGTGACAGTGTGTGTGGTCATGTCGTGATGCGATTTTTGGTTAAAAAAAATTATATTTAAGAGTATATTTAATATAAAATCTTGAATTCAACAAAAAATAGATATAAAAAAAGGGGGTTATGACAAAGGGGAAGGGGTGGACCATGATTGAGAAAAAAAGAAGAAAGAAGAAACAACCTATGAGATGAGGAGAGAGGGAAGAGAAAATAAAACAAAAATCAACGGAAAAAGAAAGAAGAAGCACGGTATGAGATGAGGAGGTAGGAAGGAGAAAAATAAAACCAACGAGTGAAAGAAAAGAGAGAGAAAAAAAAAAAAAAGCAAACAATGAAAATGTAGACAATGTGTGAGATGAGGAGGCAATGTGTGTATTGTCTACACAGTAAACTTTAATGTGTACACAATAACTATTGTTATCTAAAAAACCATGTGCACAATAATGGGTGAAATGCATAATAACTTGCACTAATGTCTACGGTGCAAAAAAAATTGTTGTTAGACACATAAACGTCCTATCAATGGGTTTAATACACATTTTTATGTACAATTTCCATTCTCATTTTTCATTTATCAATCTCTATTCTCTAATCTTAAATCTGATTTAAATTTTATTTATGCGAAATGAATCCTTCCATGTTTTATTAAATTTTATTAGTTTATTATATTTAATTTATTAAATATTTAAAAGTGATGTTCATGTGGAACCTACTAAAATTTATCTAATTAAGATATCAAAATGAGATCTACTACTAAAGAAAAAATGATAGAAATCTTGAGATCTTCAATCCTACATGAAGTTGTGAGATTCACAAAAAAAAAATGATATAAGATTTCAATTTAGAATCTACCACTAAAGATACTTTAAGGTATACATGATATATCAATTTATGCTCTATTTGGTAGTTATGAGATAAGATAAAGAAGATTGAAAAAAAAAACTTTAGGTGAAAAATAAAATAAAAAATAAAAGTATTTGATTGAAAAGAAATAAATAAAATGAAGAAAGAAGGATAGATAAATAAACCAAAATAAATGAGAAATAATATAGTGAATTGCATCAATTTTAAAATATTATTTTTTTCTCAATCCTTTTTTTATGATTATTTTTTCTCTTATCAAATACCTGTAGCTTATTTCTATCTCACTAATATTATTTTTGTCTTTGGTGATTTTTTAATATTTATTTATCGAAAGTTTTATATAGAGTAGCCTCATCAATGTTTTATATATTATCATTATAAGTGTTTGGACAAACTTATAAATCTTTAAACATCTCCATTACAAGTTTTAATGATAAATTTATAAATCCTTGAACATCTTTGTTTGGAAATTAAATTTTTTGAAATTAAATTTTTTGAAGTTATTATGTACTACATTTTGTATTAATAATTATATTACGTTATTTAATATATATTGGATAAATTAAAATGATCAATTAAATATACTCAAATAGATTCCTAAGTAAATATAGGATAAATGAGTGGTCACCAGTGTTGGGTTAATTAGGTTTAATGGGAGTTTACTCGCTCAACAATAAAGAAAAATATTATATATAGGATTATGGTTCCCGATAGGTCAAAATCAAGTTTTAGTTTTCTTTCTTTCCCAACTAAAGAGAATATCTTATGAGGAGTGATTTGACTAAGGAAGACTAAAACTCATAAAGAAAAAGTAAAGACTAGAAGATTAAAGATTTATCATTGCTGCAATGGAAACATGTATGCATTATTTCTTTAAGATTTCTTGATAATTCAATATGATGCTTCTGTGCTTTTATTAGGTGACGATTTTCACCATAAGGATTTAGAAATTAATTTCCAACAATTGGTATTAGAGTGATTATTATATTGAATTATTAAGAAATTATCGTGAATGTTTCTTAATTCTGAAGAATTGCGTTTATTCATGGTATTATATATTTATAAAAAAATTCTTCAAGAATCCAAGACAGCAATTATCAGAAATTTTGTTTTTTAAACTACACTGTCGTAAGTTATATGTGTTGCGGACGTGCTTGTTTATATTGTTTTATAAAAAAAGGGTTAGATCCGTGCATTGTAATGATATATTCTTTTCGATGTTGAAATGTCAAAAATATTCTCTGTTCACATTTGCTGCTAGGATTCTCTGTTTCAAGCATTTCTCTATTTTAGTTTATCAATTTTATGGCGATTGCTTCCGATTTATATGCATCAATTATCAATTATTGTATTTCAATTGATGATAACAACATATGTTATCATATATAATCTTCCAAATGATGCTGCTATATTTTATTAAAAAACAATTTGGTGATTTTTTTAAAAGATATTACTATCAAATAATTAAATGATAATTTGTTATCAAGAATGAGATTTAATCTATTATGATAAAGCTTGAATAATTTTATTATAATCCCATTCAGAAAATTGAGAACAATAAAATTAAAGAATTTAGACATTTAATTAAATAAACAAACCTTTGATTTATGTTTGTTTTATTTAATTATTATTACTTTTAATTGTCTTGTATTTCATAATAAATTGATTGAAATAATATTGTTGCCAAAGTAATCTCTGTTGTAGATAATTCCTTATTATGAAGTATAAAAATGATTATATTCATTATTTATGCTAATAATCATCGGTCCAAAGGAAGATTATTATTTGGCCGAATAATGTGTGTGTGTGTGTGTGTTAATGTTAATGTTGTGCTAGGTGTCTTGTAAATGAGGCCACGTTGGTTTGAATTGTTTTTTAATGTCATATATATGCATTTTATTTTAATTATGGATTTGGTATGACATGAATGTTAAATATATTATCTTATTTGTTCTTTGTACAGTTTTTGCTACTACTGCTAATTATGTTGCTCAAGTAAACATGATACCTATGTTGAATGGGATGAATTTAAATTATGGAAAGAGAATGTGGAAATTGTTCTTGGTTGCATGGATCTAGACCTTGCGCTAAGGATGAAGAAACTCACTTCCGCTCTGACCAAATTTGGATTACATAGAGAAGTGGAAACACTCTAACCGCATGAGTCTGATGATCATGAAACGCTCTGTTCCAAAGGTTCGAGGCTCTATTACTGAGAGCACTAATGCTATAAATTTCCTCAAAGAAATTGAGCAATATTTTGCTAAAAATGAAAAAGCGAAAATGAGTAACACATTAGCAAAACTTGTAACCATGAAGTATAAAGGAAAGGGAACATAAGGGAGTACATTATTGAAATGCTTAATCTTGCTGGAAAACTCAAGGCACGAAAGTTACAGCTATCTGATGATTTGCTTTTGCACTTGGTTCTCATTTCTCTTCCTGCACATTACGGTCAATTTGTAGTGAGTTACAATACACAAAAGGATAAATGGACTCTTAATGAGCTCATTGCTCACTATGTGTAAGAGGAAGAAAGGCTTCAGGGAGAAAAGACTGATAATGCTTACTTGACATCAACCTCTCATAATAAGAAAAAGAAGAGAGCTAAGGACACTACAGATGAATCACCCATGATGAAGAAGCAAAAGAAGCATGATAAGGAATTTACCTGCTATTTTTGCAAGAGTGGACACATGAAGAAACAATGTTCCAAGTATGCTACATGGCATGAAAAGAAGGGTACAACTCTCACTTTTGTTTGTTCTGATGTTAATTTAGCTTTTGTACCTAAAGATACTTGGTGGGTAGATTCTGGTGCTTGATAAGTGCCATATTTTAGTAAAATTAGGGTTTTAATGCTTCTTTTGATTTAAGTAAATTCCTTGATTAAAATGCCCTAAACCTAGTTGTTTTATGTTTTGTGTAAATATGTAGGGACTTATTCACATTTTGGAAGATTCATCCACTCAAAACCGGTGTTTTGATAAGTACCAGTTGTATTCGGAACATCCAAAGCATCCAATACAAATACAAAAGGGCAAAAAAGTAAAAAAAAAAAAAAAAAAAAGGAAGATTGTGGAAGCATTCTCGCCCAAGACTCGCCCAGGCCAACACCTTTCTTTAGAAAAGGGTTTTTAACTCACCCAAGCGAGTGAAATACGTGCAATTGGCTCACCTAGGCGAGTGGATTTTCTGGCCACGAAGTAATTAACTCGCCCAGGCGAGCAAACCAAGGCAAAACCACTCGTCTGGTCGAGTGGACACGAGCAGCACCACCATGGCTATAAATAGCCATGCAAAGGTGAAGGGAAAACAAATTTTCCTATGCCATTTTGAGTGAGCACAAATTTGTGAGTTTAAGGAGCTTAAAGAGAGTGAGAGAAAGAGAGAAATTGGTGAGGAGACTTTACCAGAGTGATTCGGGGATCGCCTCTTTCATCATGTATTCAGTTGATCTTGTGCTCTCCACAATGATCGGCTAACTTCTCTAAGGATTGGATGTAATCTTCTACCCTTATGCATCTCTTTTAATATTTGTTATGCATGAATCTTTTCTACTAATTATTGGTAATTTCATTCTGTTCTTAATGCTTGATTGTACTTGATCACTAGTTTCATGAAATAGGGTTCTAAGTTTTAACTGGAAAGTACGCTTAAGATTTGAACTGAATGATTTTACTCATTACATTAAGTTGTTAGGTGCTATAGTCTTGTAACTAATCCAGGTTTAGAAGGGTAATTACCTACATTAAGTATGCAATTAGGTCCAAAAATCTTCTCTGTTATGATCCTGTAATGGATCCGAGGTCGCGCTCTTAAAGTAATGCTAACGAGGAACCCGGATTCGTGTGTCCAGGGTGGCACTTTGGAAATATGTACTTAGGAGGTAGTTGTGATGAAGGTTGGAACCAGAATATTTAATTAAGTGACCGAGGTGGGAACCCGGAAGGGGGAGACCTCGCGTTTCTCAAGGCTTTAATAAGATGCCGGGGAATGAACCCGGACGAGGACAGACCTCGAACTAAACTTGCACATGGGAACCCAGATTATGCATACCAACTCGACAAAGTAGACTTAGTGGTATTCTTGCACCCGATAGTGCCAAAGTGGCATCAGAAGCGTGTAACACACGCGCCAGAGTCATCTATATATATATGACCATTCCTACACGTTCCTTACAAAAACACCATCGTCTTCTTCCTTTCTCTGTTTTCTCCATTTCTTAGAGAGAGAAACTTCATAACCTCTTACCCTTGACCGAAACCCTTTGCATGCAACTGGAAAATTGATAGGAACCACCCAATAGCCAAATTCCAACCTCTGTTCTTTCTGAAAACCACCAGACGGAGAAATCAATTTCTGCAAGAGCCCCACCAAGTTAGTTTTGAAGGGGAAGAAGGTTTTGGGACGCTCAGCAATATTACTATTTTCTTGATGGTTTTTCAGGATACAATCAAATAAATGTTGACCTGAAGACCAAGAGAAAACAACTTTTACTTGTCCCTTCGATGTTTTTGCTTATAGAAAAATGCCTTTTGGTCTCTGTAATGTTGTGCTACCTTTCAACGATGCATGCTTGCTATCTTTCTGATCTTGTTGAAAAAAGCATTAAAGTATTTATGGATGATTTCTCTGTTTTTGGATCTTCTTTTAATTTATGCCTATCTAACCTAGATACTGTTTTGAAGCGATGTATTGAAACAAATCTTGTGCTTAATTGGGAGAAATGTCACTTTATGGTGACTAAAGGTATTGGGTCACAAGATATATGTGCATGACATTGAAGTTGACAAAGCCAAAGTGGATGTTAATGAGAAATTACCACCACCAACAAATGTCAAAGGCATTAGAAGTTTTCTAGGACATGCAGGATTTTACAGGTGGTTCATCAAGGATTTCTCCAAGATTGCCAAACCATTGAACAATCTACTGAACAAAGAAGTCCCATTTCATTTTAATGATTCATGCTTAAAAGCTTTTGAGACTTTGAACAAAAACTGGTCTCTGCACCCATAATCACTGCACCTAATTGGACACTTGATTTTGAAATAATGTGTGATGCAAGTGATTATGTTGTAGGAGCAGTTTTGGGTCAAAGGAAGAATAAAATTTTCCATGTTATACATTATGCAAGCAAAGTTTTAAATAAAGCTCAAATTAATTATGCAACAACTGAGAAAGAATTGCTTGCAGTAGTGTATACCTTGGAAAAATTTACATCATATTTGGTTGGATCTAAAGTTATAGTTTTCACTGATCATGCTGCTATCAAATATTTGTTAGTCAAAGCCGATTCTAAACCAAGACTTATCTGTTGGGTTCTATTCTTACAGGAATTTGATCTAGAAATCAAGGATAAGAAAAGAAGTGAAAATCATGTAGATGATCATCTTTCTAGACTTACCAATGATGAAGTAATCACACAATGTCCTGATATTCAAGAAGAATTTCCCGATGAAAAGCTATTCAACATTTTAGAAAGACCATGGTTTGCAGAAATGACTAATTTCAAAGCAGCATGTGCAATTCCTGATGATTACACTTGGCACCAGAGAAAAAAGTTTTTCAGGGATGCTAAATACTTTGTGTGGGATGATCCTTACCTCTTTAAAATTGGAGCAGATAATCTCTTGAGAAGGTGTGTAACTCAGGGGGAGGCAAGGAGCATACTGTGGCATTGCCATAGTTCACCTTATGGAGGCCATTACAATGGAGAAAGAATTGATGCTAAGATTCTTCAATCAGGTTTTTATTGGCCTTCATTGTTTAAAGATGCACATGAGTATGTCCAGAGGTGTGAAAACTACCAAAGAACAGGGGAAATCTCCAGAAGAAATGAAATGCCATTACAAAACATTGTGGAGGTAGAAGCCTTTGATGGCTGGGGGATAGATTTCATTGGTCCATTTCCATCATCCTACTCAAATGAATTCATCTTGTTGGCTGTGGACTATGTGACTAAATGGGCAACTAGGCAACTTGATTCATGAGAAGTCATAATCTTTGGATATGTTCAATTAATATAAAGTTGAAGTTGAGCTTCAACTAGGCAAGAAAATTAAGGCAATTAGATCTGTCCGTGGTGGTGAGTATTATGATAGATCTGATGGATCAGGAGAACAACGTCCAAGACCCTTTGCTAAATTCCTAAACGAATGTGAAATTGTCCCACAATATACAATGTCAGGCAAACCTAGCATGAATGGTGTTGTAGAGAGAAGGAATATGACTTTTAAGGATATGGTGAGAAGCATGATTAGTCATTCTTCTTTACCCGAGTCGCTTTGGAGATAAGCATTAAAGATTACATTTTATATCCTTAACAGGGTTCCAACTAAGGCAGTGACCAAAACCACCTATGAGCTATGGAAAGGAAAGAAACCTAGCATAAAACATTTACATTTTTGGGGTTGTCCAGTTGAAGCAAGGCCTTATAAGCCTAATGAAAGAAAGTTGGACTCAAGAACTATTAGCTGTTATTTTGTTGGATATGTTGAACGCTCTCAGGGCTTCAAGTTTTACGGGGCTTCAAGTTTTACGATCCTACTACGAGATCAGTTTTTGAAATGGGAAATGTGAGATTCCTTGATGATGTTGACTTTGAAGGGGAAGATAAAGTAAGAAATGTTGTCTTTGAAGAAGATAATTTTGTTTCTTTTCCTAACGTTGCCATTATTCCTGACGTTGTCGTCATTCAAGATGCAACTCCAATGCAAACAATTAATGATCAGGTTCTTATTCTGACATCATTCCAAAACAAGACAACAATGAAATTTTCCCAATAGTACATATGGAACAAAGTCAAGAACCTCAAGAAGTGTCATTAAAAAAATCTATAGAGATGTGAGAAGTGCAATTTCAGATGATTATATTATTTTTCTCCAAGAGCATGATAATATTTTAGGCTTAAAGGAAGATGACCCAATGAACTTCCAACAAGTCTTAGACAATTATCATCCTCATAAGTGGATTGATGCCATGAAGGATGAGATGAAATCCATGAAAGGCAATGACGTTTGGGATCTTGTCGAGTCACCTGAAGGTGTGAAACCTATTGGTTGTAAATGTATATTTAAGATCAAAAGGAATTCAAAAGGTAATATTAAAAGATATAAGGCTCATATCGTCGCTAAGGGTTTCACTCAAAAGGAAGAAATAAACTATAAAGGGACTTTCTCTTCGATTTCTTCGAAAGACTCTTTTAGGATAATTATGGCACTTGTGGCCCATTTTGACTTAGAGCTACATCAGAAGGATGTTAAGACAACGTTTCTCAATGGAAACATTGATGAGACAATTTATATGACACAACCAGAAAACCTTTTTTTTGGAGATCCAAAGTTTATGGTTTGTAAGTTAAAGAAATCCATTTACGGTTTGAAACAAGTTTCTCGTCAATGGTATCACAAGTTTCATCAAATTATAATCTCTTATGATTTCAAGGTGAACACGGTGGAAGATTGTGTGTACCATAAATTTAGTGGGAGTAAATTTATCTTCCTGATTTTTATATGTCGATGATATATTACTTGTCAGCAGTGATATAGACTTATTGCACGAAACCAAGAAATTTCTTACTAAGAATTTTGAGATGAAAGATCTTGGTGACGTCGCTTTCGTATTAGGAATACAAATATTCTGAGATCGTTCTCGAGATATTCTTGGGTTGTCATAAAGGAGCTATATTGAAAGGATTTTGGAAAGACTTGGCATGAAAGAGTGTGCATCACAAGATACGCCCATATCTAAAGGAGATAAGTTTAATCTCGAACAATGTCCAAAGAATGAACTTGAGACAATGGAAATGAAAAAGATTCCCTATGCATCAGCTATAGGAAGTCTAATGTATGCTCAAGTTTGCACTCGTCCTGACATAGCATTCATAGTGGGAGTATTGAACAAATACTTAAGCAACCCATTGATGGATCACTGGAAAGCAGCTAAAAGGTTTATGCGTTATTTGAAGAGAACAAAGGAATATATGCTCACATATTAGAGGTCAGATGAATTAGAGATCATCGGGTATACTGACTCTGATTTTGATGGATGCCAAGATAGTAAAAGATCCATGTCAGGTTATATCTACATGTTTGCTGGAGGGGCTATTTCTTGGAAAAGTGTTAAGAAGACACTTGTAACTTCCTCTACTATGGTTGCTGAATTTGTAACTTGTTTTGAGACATCTAACCATGGGGTATGGTTGCAAAATTTTGTCATAGGGCTGCGTATAGTAAGTGGTGTTGAAAGACCACTAAAGATTTATTGTGACAATAAGTCAGTACTGATATACTCCAACAATAATAGAAACTCTTCAAAATCGAAGCACGTCGATATAAAGTTTTTGGTTGTTAAAGAAAGAGTTCAGAGTGATCAAATTTCCATAGAACACATAGGGACAAACTTTATGCTTGCAGACCCGCTTACTAAAGGCTTAGTGCCTAAGGTCTTTCACGAGCATACTGCTCACATGGGTGTTATTTTGTTTGATGAGTAATAATTTCCGTGCATACGTAAATTTTACATGTAAATCACATAGCAATTATCTTATTTTCCCTCTTTTAATGCTTCTTTTGTCAGTAAAACGTAGAAATTTAGCTTCTTCTAAGCTTTTATCAAGTAGATGCTAAAATTAGTTTATTTATAGTGTGTTGGTTGTATTTTTTTTGTAGAAAATAATAAAACCGAGACATGGAAGATGTATTGAAGATCTGGAGCAGCACGCTCAACGCGCACATGAAGGCTTAGCGCACACATGCATGCAAGCTAAGCGTGCATCTGAGGGCTTAGTGCGCACATGCATGCAGGCTTAACACACACATGCATACTGGCTTAGTGCGCGGTCAATTCCGAAAAATATGATAGTGTGCGTTTTGAGGAATAAAAAGGGGGAAACATTGTGCAAAAGGAGGGGGAGACAGAAACAAGAGTTAGGGCATGAAATAGAGAGAAAACCCACTCACTTGGGGATCCTCTTCCTCCATTTTCTTCCATTCCTCTTGCTTCCTTTTTGTATTTGTAAGCCTCTCATGACAATGGGATGCTAAACCATCCATTGTTAGGAGTTTAGCAATCAAACACTCTTGATGTAATGATTATCACTATCTATTTAATGTTATTTTGATATTATTGTCTCTTTTCTGATTTTATTGTCTTGTTTATGGTTTGATCACCCTTGCTCATGTATGTTATAGAGTTTATCCATTGGGAAATGTTTACATCCTAAGAATCTAAAAAGAACATCTAGGTAATGCATATCTAGGGATAAAATGGTATTATTTAGCCTAAAGTATGCATTTTTACTCTTAATGCAAATTATTTGATGTAGCTCTTAAGGGATTAGGAGTGGAATTAGGTAATATAGACTTTTTTACATGAGGGATCATGGTTAGGGTAGGTTAATGGATGAAGGTAATGCTTGGAATAATGTTAAATGGTGAAAAATCTCAAACATTGCATCAAAGAGTAGTTCCGGTAGGCTGAGCCCCCAACATGTTATGTATTCTGCATAAACCGACAAAGTGTTTGTGTTCTATCTCTTTAATGTAATCTGCTTAACTATCTCTATTTATGTTGAATTTTATGTTTCCGCATTAGTATTAGACAAATATGAAATTTAACAATGTGGACTCGACACTCGGACTTACCATTTTGTTATTACTTGAAAAAATTGATATGCTTACCAAAGTGTTAACAATGACACTATGGTTTAGTGAGAGTTCTTTATATTGGTGTTCTATGTAAAAACATTTAGATGTTTATTTTCTATAGAATAAAAATTTTGATGTTATTTTCCCTCTGAATGTGTAATTTTTGTGCTTGTGTTTCTGCTTTGTGTATGCAGAAAATTAAGGATTGATCTCATAAGGACTAAAGAAAGACCAGTTGAAAATAGACATAATAGAGATCACATTGCATGTAATTTCCATGCCACTCATCAATGCTTGATCTATGTTGTTGAATATATTGATGTGATGACATTGAAGGTTTAGTTACACCTAATAATGACAACTGCTGCCATGATCTCATATTAATATAGGAGATGAACCAAATTGTATTTGTGGAGGAATCTGAGGACAAATAGCATTGTAACACCCTGTATGCATCCAGTGTATTAATAATTACTTAATCAGATTAACGCGGTAATTAATTTAATTAAAACCAAAGATTTAAAACAACGGAAGTGTTTTCCTTTCAAAATCACATTTCTTTATTCATTATGTATGGTACGTAACCTTAAATTAAATATACGAATTCCAATACTCTAAAGCCAGCCTCATCGATCCGAATAACATAAAGAACGATAGATACATCAACAATATCTATACAGATATATCAGGAGAACAAACCACATGTATATACATACACATCAACAAAGACACTTATTGTGTCTATACAAAAGAATAAGCACCAAGTGCCATGATCTCACAGATCACATCCTCACACGAGGGCATACAAAACATGTAGTGTCTATACAACATAAACATAAACAGAGTCCACAATATGTGTACACACACATCTTTCTTCGCAGGGGTACAAAATACATCAAAACAAAAAGTAAGGAGCCATCATGTAGCTCTAAAGTATATCCACAATACTACGCCCGCCACAAGATGCATCATCATCAGCATCTGGGACTTTCAGTCCCCAGTGTGAGACCGGAACTCACACCCGTGTCATCCCATCGGGAGCTACCCTTTTACACATGGATGCACGTATATGACACCTCCGAGAATAGGCTTCAACCGCGACGGGACCACCTATCTCTTGGTCTTAAGGGATCATCATCACCCTTTACATGAGCAAACCAAACTAGGAGTTGCGCTCTACTCCTAGGGAGGTTCATATCTATCTAACTGACCAGAAGATCTATTCAACAGATAACCATACACACAAAGCATAAAATCATGCATACATATTATCATGAGAAAAGCTGTAACAACTAATTCAATGCACATGCATCATGTATGCAACCATCACTCCCTCGGAGTATGGTGGAACTCAAGTAGTGGAAAACACTCCCAAGAATTATGAACTTACTTGGCAAAGTAGCACTCTATAGTTCAATCCCAGAACGGTGGTCTACGCCACTAACACCCTCGATGTCATGTCCTATACAAAGGCACACAAGCAAAATCAATAATCAACCTAACCTTACAAGGCATTAAGTACATAACAACGGTTCTCAACCGTTAAAATGAAAAGAAACATCATTCCTTTCCATTTAAACCTCTTAGTCCTCTATCTTAAGGTTATCATAACTAACCACCTTATAGTCAACTCACAGACCCTCAGCAGGGTCTATCTCAGCCTAACCAAGGCACTAGAGTCTCCCAAAGACTCTGCATCAACCGTTTCAGAGAATTCAACACTATACAGGCCAAAACTTAAGGATTAACAATATGGCTAAAACAGTTACTTCAACACAAATACACCGTTTATATAGCCTCCTGAGCACATATTGTACAAGTATCAAGGCTCATGCAGGTCCTACAATCACCAATTTAATCAATATCCTTCCTACACATACATTTCTCAGAGCCAAAAACCAAAGTCATGAAATCAATATTTCAAAGCTAATCCTTCATCACAACAACCTCATAAGCATACTTTTCTAAAGGACCCAAGCCTAATTCCAGCTCTAACTCAAATGGGTCACTATTCACCTCAAGAACAATCTCACAAATCAAACGGTAAAACTTAAGTTTCTTACCTCTAAACAGTTAAGGAATGCTAGAGGATCACTTCTCCAAGCGTGGGTGTCCGTGAATCGCCTCCTTTTTCCGCCAAACTCAAGTTTGAGAAGTTGCCTAGAGAATGCGATCTCTCCGTTTGAAGGTTTTTAGGAAAAAGTGATGAAGGATTCTAGCTCATAGGATGATTCCCTACAAGTTTCATGTTGGGTGGAAGGTATTTAGATGAAGATTGGTGAAGATATGGAACTTCCCTAGTGCTCTAATGGTGGAAAAGGTCCAGAGGAAGAAGAAGGAAGGGTTTTGGCCCCCAAAAACGCGTAAACGACCTTTTATAGTGGCCCTGTCAGAGTTCCCGCGCTTATCGCGCCAACCTTGCGCTAACGGTGCCACATTCCAGAGGAAATTGGCTTCTTGGAGCACTACTAGCGCCAACTTCCAGTATATTGGGCGCTAACGGCGCCACTCTGGCACTACTGGCGCCAATTTCCAGTGAGAAATGACCTTCTGGTGCAATCTCACGCTAACGGCGCCACATCCACACTAGCGACGCCAAATTCCAGTACGTCTGGCGCTACTCGCGCCACTATGGCACTACTCGCGCCAGACTAAGGGTTATTATAAGCATACAGTTGCTCACTAAAGATATATGATATAATTATCTCAGATCAATATGTAGTCAAAGTGGGAGATTGTTAGGAAATTAAATGTTCTGACGTTATTATGTGCTACATATTGTATTAATAATTATATTATGCTATTTAATATATATTGGGTAAATTAAAGTGATCAATTAAATATGCCCAAATAGATTCCTAAGTAAATATGAGATAAATGGGTGGATACCAGTATTGGGCCTATTAGGTTTAATGTGAGCTTACTGACCTAACAATAAAGAAAAATATTATATATAGGGTTATGGTTCCCAATAGGTCAAAATCAAGTTTCAGTTTTCTTTCTTTCCCATCTTGAGAGAATACCCTCTAAGGAGTGGTTTGACAGAGGAAGACTAAAGCTCATAAGGAAAGGCCAAAATGTTAGAAGAATAAAGATAAATCACTGCTACAATGGAAACAAATACACATTATTTCTTTGAGATTTCTTGATGATCCAATATGATGCTTCTAAAATTTTATTGGATGATGATTTTCACCATAAGGATTTAGAAGTTAATTTCCAACAATCTTCATCATCTTTCTTATAAGTTTTTATGTTTGTAAATTCTTTATTCATATAATTCCCTATCATTTAGGGTGGTGACTCTTTTGTCAAATTTAAGTAATTTTTATATTATTTTCTTTTTATTTTAGACATAACATCTTAATCTTATAAGAGAAAATAAATCAAAATATTCTAAACAATTTCATAGTCTTTTAAATTAAATAATTTCCTAAAAAATTTAAACAAATAACAAATTCTTAAAGGATAAATTAGATTATTCTTTTTCTAAACTAAAAATATCATTCATATTTTCAACGTTCGGTTCTGGACAACCATCAGTGTGTGTTTTGTTTGAAAGTTTCACAACTTTCAATGCATCAAGAGGAAAAGCATGTCTGCATTGTGTCATGGTGGATTCGCTTCAATGGACGTCTGGAAGCAAATTACAAACACTTTTCTTTCTGCCTAAAAAGAAAAGATAACTCTTAATTGTGTGGATGAGCTACCCTTTTGCCCCACATGTACAGTCTGATTTTTTTCATAGAAAAAACAAACTAAAATAAAGTATAAATAGATATGAAGAATAAATGTGAGAAAATATTATGGTGGAAATTAAAATATAAAAAAAGGAAAAAAATGTTGTATATGTGAAATGAAAGAGAAGAAGCTTTGTGCAATGTTTTAAAAATCGGACCGACCCGGCCGGTCGGACCAGTCGGACCGTGATATGGTGGTTGGACTGGATCGAGTCTATCAACGGATCGGGCATGCTTTCAACCCAGTGTAACCCGGTGCGACCCGGTCGGATTCATGATTTAACAGCCGACCCGCTGACCCGGACCGGGTCGCTATTTAGAAAAGAAAGAAAAAGCAGGTCACTGTTCAAGCAAAAAGAAGAAAAGAATAAAAATGCAGCGGCCAAAGAAGACTATTAATCTAGTGCCATTGCACCGACCAAAGAAAAAAAGTGGGTCGCTATTTATATTGAAAGTGCAAAAATAATAAAAGAAGCATAGAATAAGCATAGAAGAAGATAGCAGTGAGCAACCACAAAAGAAAAGAAGAAAGCACAGAGAGAAGCGTAGAAGAAGACAAAGAAGAAAGTGCATCATCGGCACAGCTGCCAAAGAAGAAAACAAAAACGTGCAGCGACGCAAAGTGCAGCAGTAACATCATAAAACGTTTTATATAAGTAGGAATAGGGTTTTTTTTTTCCATTTGGGCCAAGATCCATTACAACTTTACTTCCTGCACTCCCTTTATTACTTACTATACTCCTTCTGCCTTTTTTTTTATTAAAAATTGAACTTTTGTTTTAATTTAAGTAGTTACTATTTATACTTTCATTTTTATTAATGCACTTTACTTGTGTTATAAACTTTAATACTTTAATTGTTATTTTGAATTTTTTAATATAATTTTTATTCATAATTTTGTTTCTTGAACTTAAACTTATTTAGCTTATATTTATGATTTTTGTTACTTGTTTGTTTGAACTTTGACAATAATTTTTTTTTTTTTTTTTACATTTTGGTATCTAATTATCTATGTTATGATTTGTGATGCCTTATTTTATTTAGCTTATGTTTGTGATACTATTATTTGGTACTTGTTTGTTTGAACATGGATAATAATGTTTTTTTAACATTTTGTTATCTAATTATCTATGACTCTATGTTATGGAAAAATATTAATTTGTGATTTTTTATAAATATTTTAAGACCTTGTCATGTGGGTCAACCGGTTCAACCACTAGTCAGGTCATCCGGGTCAATCAGTGACCTACCAGTTCGACCACTGATCGGGTCATGCGGGTCAATCAGTGACCCACTGGTTCGATCACTGACCCAGTGACCCAATACCTTGACCGGGTCAATCACCTGGTCAGTTTTTAAAACACTAGCTTTGTGAACCCATTACACTATGGACTTGTTTGGATATAAGTTAGTTTGAGTGCTTCTCTACTAGAAACATAAATGTTTTTTTTAATAGAAAAATTCTCAAAAACACTTCTAACCTTATATTCAATCAAATTCTATATCATTCTCTTATCACTACCATATATATCATCATCATCACGTCTTTAATAAAAAAAATCGTTGCTTCTCTAAAAAAAATCGAAAAGTTCCTCCAGTGATACCAAATTAGGTTTTTATTTGTTTATATTTTCTGACAATTTAAATTTCTCCCAACAAGATGGGCAAGGATTTTACATTATTCTCAAATCAAGTCCAAACAAACATGTACGTACGAATTGCACTATAGTTAATTTGGTGGAGCTAGCTCCAAGAGGACCCTTCCGAAGCTGAAGAAGCAGCATCACTGTTGTGTTTCTTAATTACCTTTTCTTTCAAAATTATTAGTATTATATTAAAAGAAGGATAAAGGAGTCATTTGATATTGATGAATATCACGTCAAATGCTTAGAACTTTCAAGGAAAACATTTCCGTTTGAAAACCTAAAATAAAATAACAATTTAATCAATGAATAGAAATAAGATAAAGGGATCAAATCCAATTGGGGGTTAAATTAATTTTGAGGTTAACCGAACAAACGCCCATGTGCCCTAACACTAGATATTTCACTTTCTTATAGTTAATTTGTATGTTTCATTTTCATAAGGGATGTGTGACCATGATCTTATGTTGGATGCTGTTTGAGAAATTTGGGCCCACCATTAGCTTTACCCTAATTTTCGGTTAACCCATCAGTGGGGTATGCTGCAAGATACCATTTGATTATTATCACTTAGTTCCTTCCTCCTCCTTTCATCTAATAGACAAGAATCAATTGCTATATTTGTCGGTGTATGGATTAAAACCCACAACTTAACCTTTATTTTCTATAAGTGATAAATATAGCTAGAACTACATTTTCATCCACAGCTCATCAAATTAACACGACCATGCTTGAATTACTTAATGTTTGAGACTCGTTAACCAACATATTTTGCTTTTCAATTAATTAGTTGTGTACGCCAACATATTAACAATCACGAAAGCCCCTTAACATTAATATAGAATGAGTTGTGATTTGCATTGAAGTATGCAAGTTCAAGCAAGAGGTAGAGAATCCAGAACACAGTATTGCTGAGCTAGAAATTACTTCCTTCGTGTAGGTATTTGCATTTCAAGTAGGAAAAAAAGGGTCATGTTAGTTATGTTCTACCCCCTTAGTTATTTGTTAAAGAAAGTATTAAATAAAAAATGAATTAATGCATTTAATATATGAGAAACCTAAATCATTCAATTTGTTTTAGGTTCTGTTTAGATGAATTTATGCATTTCATTTAATGGAAAAATAATGAGAGAATTTTTTTTAAAATGTTTAAAGTATATAAGTTTACTTTAACTTTTAGATTCATTTTACTTCTTTAGAGGGGCGCGGATCCAGGATTTAACAACTGGGGGATAAATATGGAAATGAAAATTGATCCCATATATAGAAGACTCCTTATTAAACTCATCATCAATAGAGGACTCAATTAGGAGTTGGTTTATCTGTTCTTATACGGAAGGTTCAAAGTTAAGGTTCTTAAGTTTTCTCTTAAGTATGCAATACTGACTTTTATGGATAGGCTTGTTACAAGTCCAATAGATTATATGTTTCTTAGGAATGTTTACCTTATCAAACGATGGTTTGGTTTGGAATTCTCTCATAAGCTTCCTAAGTGGAGTTCTAGACTTATGGCGGCGATAGACAAATTTTTCTTGGTTATCTAAATTATGTTGTTGATTTCTTTTCGCAACTGAGTAATCTTACTGAACCTCTTTATGATCGTCTTAAAAAGACACCTCCTCAATGGACTAATATTCATACTAATCTTGTCAAACATATCAAATATAAAGTTAAAGACCTTCCCTGTCTTTATCTTTCCAATCCCTCAGCCAAAAAGATTGTTGAAACTAATGCCTCTGACATTGATTATAGTTGCATTCTTAAACAGTCTAATTTCAAAAAGATCAAAATTACAAATGACAATTACCAATTTCAAATGTCACCAAGAACACTAATAAATTTATAGTACAAATTGGTATCTATGTTAAACATTTTTTTATACAAAAAATCTTATTATGTCAAAAGAATACTAAAAGAAAATATGTTGTTCACTAAATTATCTTTTACAACAAATAGTAGCCAACTGACATTAAAGAATAATTTGTTTTCAAATAGGTTAAAAATACAATAAATAAAATACGGTGACAACTTTATGATAGACCTTGGACACAACTTGATATATAATATGTTTTCTTATATTTACATGACACACATATATAAAATCTTGTACCTGAGACCTAAAAACACTTGAAATCTCTCAAATATTAATAAGAAGAACAAAGATGAGACGACAAAAACAAACATAATATATAAAAAGTAATAATTATAAATTTGTCTAATTAATAAAGATTAATAAATAACTTTTAATTCTCAAATCAATATAAAGAGAATGCTAATATTAAAATTATTTGAATACAAATAAATTATTTATAAATTTTAAAAATAACAATAACATGTTAACTATTAGAAAGAAAACTATATGATACTCAAATATTTTATCTAGAATACGAAAAAAAACAATTATCTCTATAATAAATACTACAGAAATAAAATATTTTGTTCAAAAATAGAAAAAATAAATAAGAATTTTTTTATGTTGTACTTAAATGATATTATTTAAACAATTAAAATTTAAATAAAAAAATTATATATATATATATAGTAAAAATTTCAAAGGGGACAAGGCACCCTAGATCTCAACTTGCTGCATCCGTCCTGCTCCTTTATCTTTTTGTCATTAATACTTATTGAAATGTTTATTTAAACTGGGCCTTGTTTAAGAAACAAAAAATACATTAAGATATGTTTTTGAGGAATTGTAATTATTCTAATAAGTTCTAACTAAAGTATAATAGAGTAGATGCATGTTCTTATGCCTTATTTAAGGCCTTAAAACATGGCTTGGACATAGCTTATCTCCCCAAAAATATCAATACCATTTTAGATAACTTATAGACCAAACAAGCCCTTGAAAATAATGACGCTCAAATCCTGCCTAATAACGAAGGAAACAAGTTGAGACGTAGTACTCACACTGCTGGAACAAATTTTTGAGGTTTGAATTAGTAACCTAGACATTAATGACCGTTAAAATGGGGTTTGGGAAATCAATTAGACACATTAACCAAAAGGGTAAAGGCATGAGCTTTCTACACCATTTACATTTCTTATACACCATTTTTCAATAGTGGATTTCCGTTTATACCCTTCAGTTTAAAAATTAATAATAGTTAAATTCTTATACACCATTCCTCTTCCTCGCGCTCTCTTGTTCCGCCTGCAACCCACCCTGCTTCTTCCCTCTGCAAGCAACTCCATTGGCTGTGTTTTGTCTCCGTAAAATGAAGGTTAAGAAGCGTACCATACGGATTACCCTTTATGGATTGGTTCGTTGTTCCACCGCACCATTTAATCGCCGCACCGTGCTGGAGCTTCTCCGTGGATACATTGCCTTTGGTGGTGGTCGATTCTGCGTTTTGTGACCACGGTGAGTGGTTTATTGCTTAATAGTTGTCCATTGTGGTGTGTGGTGGCTGATGTAGGTCGACAATGGCTGAAATGGAAGCGGTAATCCGTAGAAAACATGGAAAATGGTGGATGTCTCGCCGTACGGATCCGACAATCCGTAAAACGCTTACGGATTATGTAATCCGTGGGTTCCTGACGGATTGGGTAATCCGTAAGACTCTTACGGATTTTGTAATCCGTGGGAACCTGACGGATTGCGTAATCCGTGTAAGTGTTACGGATTGGATGATCCGTACATGTGTTTTTGTAATTTTTTTTGCATTTCAGTACAAATAGCTGTTTTGGAGTGAAAAAAATTAAAATTAAGTAGGTTTTGTTTATAAAAATTGTGTAGTATGACTTGGAATGGTTGAGGGTTAATATTGCTTTGGTTTTGGACAAATGATTATTGTATCAAATGAATATATATGGTTGTTATATTATTTTTGGACAAATGGATATGGTTGTTGCATGTGTAGTATGATTTGTAATGGTTAGTTGGTTGGAATGGTTGACTGTTGTTGTTGCTATTTGGATTGGTTAAGTAAAGATAGGTTAGTGGCTATTTGGGTTAGGGAAATATCCTTCTTGCACAGCTTTATGTAAAATATAGGATGGTATAGCATCCAAAACAGATTTAGCCAAAGTAGCCTCACTTGCTCTAAGAAGCTTGCTTTTCCACCCGATTAGTCTCCCTTGAATCTTGTCTAGAATGAAATCAAAGTCCCTATTTTTA
>PYAF01001260.1:450603-466722 GCA_007407185.1 Glycine tomentella
TTGTGGGGATTAAGCCAAGTGTCCTTAACATAATCAACAAAAGTAGGCCACGGTGCACATGCAACCTCAAATTGCATAAGGGTATCATCATACTGCTTCTCAGTACGACAATCAAGTAGACTTCCCCATACTTCCATAATATAATCCCATGCATTATTCTGCCTAACATAGGTTTTACATTTGGCCTTAACATTTTTGTTAATGTGAAACCGACACAATAAATTTGTGGCCTCTGGAAAAACAGTTTTGATAGCAGTCATCAATGCTGAATCCCTATCTGTAACAATCACCTTTGGGAAAAATTCAATCTTATAAAAAAGGCCTCTAAACCGTTCAAGAGCCCAGACAAGGTTATTTATACGTTCTGCCTCTAAATAGGCAAATGCAGCTGAAAATGTCATGTCAGTTGGTGTTACACCAACAATGTCTAGCAAAGGAAGTCTATACCTGTTTGTTTTATAGGTACTGTCTATCAAGAACACCATATGATATGCATTGCTCAGTTGCACTGCACCTGGATGTGCCCAAAACAAGTCACGTACAACACTTTCATCTTTCAATCGATGCCAATAAATATACATGTCGCGTTCAAGAAGTTTCATTAGCTGTTGCATTTCAGTATTACCGCCTCTTGTACGTGTCCGGTACGCATATCTTGCATTGTAAATTTGTTTCAAACTTGTTATATTATCTGCATTGTGCTCCTTCAATGTTAGGAGGATATTTTTCGGTTTGACCAACACCCTTGTCATATCAGCAACAATGGTTTTCTCCTCCTCACTTATTCGACCAGCATATGGGTGTCCGCAAAATGACTTGGCCAATACATGATTATGATTACCACATATTAACTTTACCATCCACCCTGCACCTCCCGTAATTGGTTTGGCCCGCAACTTAAATGGACACTCACATTTTCTGCTACTAGTGATTGAAGGTGTGAAACCTTTTTTCCATGCTCTATACTTTCCACTTCTTTCACAACCAATTAAGACAAATGACGTTCTTCCTATTTTTCCAGTTTTGGTGTCACTCCTCATGATAACCGCCACAAAACCATTGTCAAACGCAACGGTACGAGCCCACTTCAATACGGCATCACGCGATTCAAATACCTACACCAAAGGATAATTTATATTTAATGTTTAAAATATAATCATTTAACAACTTCAATTACATTAGAATCCACATAATCACCTCATTTGTTTCGAACGCTGCAGAACAATCAACATAACAATCATTGTCGTCCAAGTCATCAGCCTCTACTCCAACGTCATCATTCATGTAAACATCATCAGCCATTATACCCTCGTACATCCACTCATCGTTGTCCATTCTAAGAAAACAAAAAAGAATTTAACATTTTTATAACACTTCTTATAACAAAACATTTTTATAACACTTCATGTAAACATCAATGCTGTCATTCTTTCACAAAACATTTTTATAACACTTCTTATAATTAAAATGTCCTCATTTACATTTAATTTTAATTTTTTTTCCAAATTAAATTTCCTTTTTTACATTTTCTAAAACTTTTTTGGACAGTACGGATTGGTCAATCCGTATAGGTCATACGGATTACACAATCCGTAGAACCTATACGGATTACACAATCCGTATAACCTATACGGATTACACAATCCGTATAGGTTGTACGGATTGTGTAATTCGTATAGGTTCTACGGATTGTGTAATCCGTATGCCCTATACGGATTGACCAATCCGTTTGGTAATGCACCATAAAATCTTACGGATTCTCGGATCCGTACGGCCAAAAATTTACCAAAACTCACCTGCAACTGCAGCGCTTTCACTCCGGCGACACCCAGCCCAGCTTTTCCTTCCAAATGTGGAATGCACACCTCAAAACGACTTCCAAATGCAAAAGAAACACCCCACAATCCGTTCCAACCAAGCTTCCGCCTCAAAAATGGTATGCCAACTAACCATACACAGTACGTAAAGCGCCTTCACCATTTATTTGTTTTTTCATTCATTAAGGGCGGTTTTGGTATTATGAAAAAATAAAATGGTGTAGAAGAATATTAACTGGTGTATGAAGCACATGCCAAGGGTAAATGGTCAATAGCGGCAATGGCAAATCAAAGCCCCATCTTTCTGGTCCCTCAAACCATGCTCTCAATTTAGTAATATATTATATCTCATAAGACCCAATTATTTAGTTAGTCAAGATTTAAAAAATAATTAATTTAGTTGATAATAATAAATTTGTTTTACAATTATAATTTTTTTTTAAACTATTCTTATCATTAATATTTTTATCTTTTCTAATGGTTTGGTAATACATTTCCTTTCTTCTCTTAATTAATGAGAGGTGCTTCTAATATAAAAATAATTAATACAAAAATATTATAGATTAAATCTTATAAAAAAGAATAAATATCATTTTAAATTTAGGTCTTATAAATAATAAGAGAGGGGGTTGTAATTTTTTAAGGAAAATTATCACACACAAATTGTGAGTTATTGAGTAGGTGATATAGTTAAAATTAAAAGGACAGTATATAAGAATATTAATGAAAATGTCAGAAAGAAAAAAGTTTTTGTAACAAATTGTGAGTTATCGATTAGGTGATATAGTTAAAATTAAAAGCACAGAATATAAGAATATCAATGAAAATGTTAGAAATGAAAAAGTTATTTTATTTTTATTTAAAGGCATATCCATCAAATATTAAGTAGGAATGCAAATCCAACCAAACAAATAATTCAATTTTTAAAATAGACCATAGTTAAGGATATTCAGTAGCATTCATTAAAATCCAAGGACTAACATGATTGAAGGAAACGAAACTATAAGAAAGAAAAGTGTAGGAAAGTTCCAAATTGCCTGTTGTCACCGTCACACTTTGATAGATGTAGGAAATTCAATTTTGTTAAATTAGAAGCATTAAAAAAATTAAAGCGTGCCCCTGCCTTCTCCCCACTTACCAGTATTTGTGGTCATTGCAAAACCAACATACAAATGCTTTTCTCGGAAAAAAAAAGTTTTTTTTTTTGTTGTTTGTAATTATTTTTTTTGACAAATATTATAATTAGTAATAATATTATATATGTTATGTTAATGGAAAAATTTAAATCCACAATTTTTTTATCACTTCAATGTTGGTTTTATTTTGTAACCAAACTTAATTAGTTAACTATTCCTATGGTTAATTACTCCTATAACCATACACATATAACAACCTTTGATGGAAAAGGTCTATACACAGGTGTGTATCTTCAATTTCTGGGGTCCCTGAACTCACTCACACATAAAGTGCATATACACCATCCAGTGCAAATTGAGAGAAGAGTTTGGAAGTATCAAGAAATCACTTCACATTGCAGTATTACAACCCAATTCAAGGAACAATGGCGAGAGGTATTTATATTCTATTTCATTCTGCATTGATCTAATATTATTTGTGAAAATGATTAGATCATTAAGTATATAAAAAAATCTAACATTTCGTATCAGAGCAATGTTCAACCTTGTTTTTACGTTTTTGAGTTTTTGGATTTTACTGGATATTTGGATTTAAAGTCTTAAAATAAAGTTTGATTTTAAGAATCATAAAGAAATAAATTTCTAATGATTCTAGACTTTAAATCATGAAAAACGATGTAAAATTTTATGAATAGAAGTTTTTAAAATTAGAACCGGTGATTTAAAACTTTGTGTGCTTCTATATCCTTTTGTTTAAGGTTGAAGACAACTTAAGTTTGTGTCATTTTATTAAGTTTCAAAACGACAATTCCTTTTGATTTTGACATTATTAAGATAACGTGCATGTTCTTGTACTTTTACTCTGAAAAATAAAAGCAAGTTCTTGTTTTCAATGCTTTTATGCTGCAAGAAATATTATTTTGTCATCTTATGCTTTATAAATTCATATCAAAGATAAAATATTAAATTATATTATTGAGTTACCCATATGAATGGAAAATATAATTTGATAGTTTTATCATAAAGTATGTATAATGAATAAATAAATGTTTAGTAATCTTTATAATTTAATTAATTAAGGTTTAGCCATAGCATCCTTAGTTAGTTAAATTACAAATTCAGAGCCTCTAAATCACATAAGTAAAATAACATTAATTGTAATTAGTCGTATGTAATATGATAAATATCATCTCACAAGATTTTTTATCATGTTTTTGTATGATTAATTAGGATAAAAATATTAAGTTATGTTCTTGATTTGCCCACAGGGATTAAGAAATATAACTGATATGTTTTATCATTAAGTTCATATGAATTTTATTGAATTAAAATTTTGGCCTACAGACAAATTTTATGTCACTAAATTCATAATTCTTTGAGCATGTTTTACATTGGTAAAACATGATAATAATTTATTTTTGCCTCAAATATTAAGAATAAGCATATATTTTGCAGTTGTACAACCTGTTAGTTCTATTGAAGTTCCTGAATTGAGAGGGCACAATTACCCAATTTGGAAGGAGAGAATTCTCCTGAATTTAGGATCAGAAAACCTGAACCACTAGTTATTATTGAGAATAGTGAACCAGATGAGGTGGATCATTTTGAAAAATGAGAAAGATCCAACCGTCTGTGTGTCATGTTCATTAAGACTAAGATGTCTGCTGTATTAGGGACTCAGTGGAAAAGCATAACAATGCCAAAGTGCTCATGAAGTCTATTGATGAGCAATTTGAGACTTCAGGAAAAGCACTGGCCAGTACTCTAATAATGAGATTTTCATCCATGAAGTTCACTGCTTTAAGGGGTGTGTGTGAGCACATTATGCAGATGAGGGACATTGCGGCCCAATTGAAAACTTTGGAGGTGGATATGTTTAACACTTTTCTTGTCCACTTTATATTGAACACTCTTCCAGCACCATATGGTCCCTTCAAAATATCCTATAACATGCATAAGGACAAATGGTCTATTAATAAGCTCATGACCATGTGTGTTCAGGAGGAGGGAAGGTTGCAATTAGAACAAGGAGAGAGTTCTCTGCTGACAATTGAGAAAAATGACAAGAAGATAATATATAAGAACAAGGGAACTGGTAAAATACCACCCCAGATTGGAATTAAGAAGGAATCATCCAGGTGTTTTTTCTGTAAAAAGAAAGGGCACATGAAGAAAGAATATTCTAAGTTCAAACAATGGTTTGAAAAGAAAGGTATACCTACCTCTTTAGTCTATTATGAATCTAATATGATTAACATAAATCATAACATATGGTGGATTGACTCTAGTTCTACAATCCATGTTTCAAATACCTTGCAGGGTATGCAAAGCCTAAGGAAACTAGTGGGCAGTGAACTGTGCATCTATTCAGGCAGCAAGATGAGTTCAACTGTAGAGGCCATTGGAACCTGCAGTTTAGTTTTAAGAAGTGGTTTTATTTTGAATTTGGAAAAGACTTTTTATGTTCCTAGTTTTTCTAAGAATTTAATTTCAATTTCAAGACTTGTACCATTTGGTTATTCCTTTTCATTTTATGAGACATTTTTCAGTTTATTTTATAATTCTGATCTCATAAGGAATATTTTATGTGATAGTCTTCTCTATATTAATTTGCAAAATGATACCACTTATGACGCTATGTATGTTAATGTTGGCATTAAGCGATGTGTTATGAATGAGGATTCCTCTATGTTGTGGCACCGGAGATTAGGACACATCTCCATTTAGAGAATTAAAAGATTAGTGAATGATGGAGTACTTAGTATTTTAGATTTCACTGATTTTGAGACTTGTATAAATTGCATTAAGGGAAATCACACAAACAAGTCTAGAAAAGGTGCCAAGAGGAGTACTAAATTATTAGAGATTATACATACATATATTTGTTGTCCTGATATGGACATATATGGTCAGAAATACTTCATCTCTTTTATAGATGATTATTCACGATACATGTATCTCTACATGCTTAATAATAAGTATGAAGCCTTAGATGCCTTTAAGGTATTTAAGTCTGAGGTAGAGAATCAATGTGGTAAGCAAATTAAGATCGTGAGATCGGATAGAGGTGGAGAATACTATTGTAGATACACTGAAAATGGACAAGCACCTGGTCCATTTGCGAGGTTTCTTGAAGAGCATGAGATTGTTGCCCAATACACTATGCCTGGTTCTCCGAATCAGAATGGTGTAGCAGAAAGAAAAAATCGAACATTATTGGATATGGTGTGAAGTATGCTAAGTAGTTCCAAGCTTCCTAAGTTCTTGTGGAAAGAGGCACTTAAGACGACAATGTACATATTAAACCAAGTTCCAACTAAGGCTGTTCCAAAAATGCCATTTGAGTTATTTAAAGGTTGGAAACCGAGTTCGCGACATGTACGCGTTTGGGGATGCCCGTCTGAAGTTAGAATTTATAACCCACAAGAAAAGAAGCTTGACCCGAGGACTATTAGTGGGCATTTCATTGGATATGCTAAAAAGTCTAAAGGATATAGATTTTACTGTCCATCTTACAACACTAGGATTGTGGAATCAAGAAATGCTAAATTTCTTGAGAATGACTTGATTAGTGGGAGCGATCAATACAGAGACTTTGTTTCTCAGAAGGATTATTCAGTTGCTCAACCATCCACTTCAAACGTGAGACTGGTTGTTGTCCAAAATACCCTTCCAGTTCAACCGGGTGTTATACAACCAATCATACAGGATCCACAACCTGCTGATGATTTAGTAGATCAAGTTGTTTATGAGGAACATGAAGAAATTGTTGATCAACCAGCCGAACAACAAGTTCCTCAAGAAGCTGATGTCTCAATATTATGAAAATCTACTAGAGTAAGGAAATCAATGATACCTAGTGATTATGTTGTGTATTTGCAAGAATCTGATTATAACATAGGAGCTGCAAATGATCCTGAAACATTTTCACAAGCCATGAATTGTAAAGAATCAAATTTATGGTATGATGCTATGCATGATGAGATGAATTCTATGGCATCCAATAGAGTCTGGGATCTTGTTCAGTTGCCTGACGGTGCAAAAGCCATTGGATATAAATGGGTTTTAAAGACAAAGAAAAACTCATTAGGCAACATTGAGAAATATAAAGCAAGACTTGTAGCCAAATGATTTAATCAAAAGGAAGGGATCGATTATAAGGAGACATTTTCTCCTGTGTCGAAGAAAGATTCCATTCGTATCATCCTAGCATTGGTTGCACATATTGACTTAGAGTTGCAACAAATAGATGTGAAAACAACCTTTCTCAATGGAAGTCTAGAGGAAGAGGTTTATATGAAACAACCAGAAGGATTTTTCTCTAGTGACAATGAGAAACTGGTGTGTAAGCTTAAGAAGTATATATATGGATTGAAACAAGCCTCCCGTCAATGGTATTTAAAATTTCATGATGTTATTTCCTCATTTGGTTTTGTGAAAAATATTATAGATCAATGTATATACTAGAAGGTCAGTGGGAGCAAAATTTGTTTCCTTATTCTATATGTGGATGACATTTTACTTGCAACCAATGATAAGGGTTTGTTATATAAGGTGAAACAATTTCTCTCCAAAAATTTTGATATGAAGGATATGAGTGATGCCTCTTATGTTATTGGCATTAAGATCCATAAAGATAGAATACGAGGTATTCTTGGTTTATTTCAAGAGACCTATATCAATAAATTTTTGGACAGATTCAGGATGAGTGATTGTTCACCAAGTGTAGCCCCTATTGTGAAGGGTGATAAGCTTGATTTAAGTCACTGCCCCAATAATGATCTCGAGAGGGAACAAATGAAGAACATTCCTTATGCTTCAACTATTGGAAGCATTATGTATGCTTAGGTCTACACAAGACTTGTTATTGCTTTTGCTGTTGGAGTACTAGGGAGATATCAAAGTAATTCAGGTTTAGACCATTGGAAAGCTGCAAAGAAAGTGATGAAATACCTTCAAGGGACTAAAGATTACATGCTTATGTATAGACAGACTGACAATTTGGAAGTAATTGGCTACTCTGATTCAGATTACCTCACATGGTGTATGCATGAAAAGTTTTATTTATGGGCTTAGAGTCATGGATTCCATTTCTAGGCCATTGAGGATGTATTGTGATAATTCAGCTGTTGTTTTTATGGCTAAGAACAACAAAAGTGGTAGTTGTAGTAAGCATATCGACATTAAGTATTTAGTCATAAGAGAACGTGTCAACGATAAAACAATGGTTATTTAGCACATTAGCACTGAATTAATGATTGTTGATCCTTTAACTAAGGGCATGGCACCATTTAAATTTAAGGATCATGTAGATAAAATGGGACTTGGTTCCTTTATGTAATTTTCATGTAATAACAATATTGTTTTGATAAAACTCTATTGTGATGTTTTCATTTAGATTATGCGCATCTAAAGTTATTAATTTTGAGAAACATCAATAAAGTTTGGACCTAGAATAAACATTGAGTTTATTCATTAAGTTATATGGGCTTAAGAAATATAATACAATGTGATACATGGAAGATAATATTCACATACATTAGAGGACCTATCGTCATGATTCATGTATTTTATTTTTCATTATGTAAATGATGGGATATGTGAACCAAGTGGGAGAATGTTGGTTTTATTTTATAACCAACCTTAATTGGTTAACTATTCCTATGATTAACTACTCCATATCACAACCGTTGTTAACTTGTCAATCACTGTTAACTTCCCATTATAACCATACACACAACCATCTTTGATGAAAAATGTCTATATATAGGTGTGTATATTCAATTTCTGAGGTCTCAGAGCTCACTCAATATAAAGTGCATATACACCATCCAGTGCAAATTGAGAGAAGAGTTTGGAAGACTCAAGAAATCACTTCACATTGCAGAATTACAACCCAATTCAAGGAGCAATGACGAGAGGTATTTATATTTTATTTCATTCCCCATTGATCTAATATTATTTGTGAAAATAATTAGATTATTAAGTATATAAAAATCTAACATTCATCCTTATGTCCCTCCCCCAACCACTAAAGTAGCTCGCCCTCTGTTTTTATTAATTTGTATTTGTGGATTACTCAATAGAAGAGAATCTTTTAAGTAGTGTCATGCATCAAATTAAAAGAGAGCCGTTTTGTACGTTGAAGCAGCTATGGTTTTGAGTGTCCTTAGAAAAGCTTCTATACGTTATTTGTTTATTAATAAAACAATAAAAATCATTACAGGTTAATTATTATGTAGAACTTATAACCGGCCATGTTGGTAGGGAAAGCACAGTTTAAAACCAATTAAATCAAAATATAGTGCGAGTATAATAATGAAATGGAGGTAGCATTAAACATGTACGTTGGTAGGACCAGCAGAGCCGTTTGAGAGGGAAATTATAAGTTAGCATTTATTAATTTTAAGCCCAATGAGGTTGAAGAATTGGAACTGTATCTGCAAATCCAAACAAAATCGTGATTCTCTAGAATTAATTTTGATGATACGTTCAAGTTCAAGCACAAGCCAGTTAGAAATGGATGGTTGGTGCCTCCGTTTTGACCTACCAATGATACGAGTCTAACGTAATGTATTTGGTTGTGAGATGCTATTTTCATTTTAAGAGCAAGAATAGATATATATGAGATAGAAGTCGTGGTGAATTAATGTGATTAATTTAAGTGCATTGGTTTGGGTTAGTTAGATGTCACAATATGTGGAAGATAGATATGGGTACCACAAGTTGGTACCATTCTCACTCCTTGCATGTGAGGTGCTTTGGATATTTAGGATTTTTTTTATTACATGCAGTGCTATATATGTTTGATCTAAACGGTTTTAGCTCTTGACAGTGAGAGCCACTTAATTTTCTATTGTGCTTCTTCTGAGGATTGGATCTAAAAATATAGGAAACAAATATATTTTTTAGTCTTTATATTTTTGTGAAATTTTATTTGTAGTTATAGAAGTTTTATATCATCTAATTTAGTTTTTATATTTTATATAAAATTTGTTTTTAATCTCTCTTAACATAATTATAACAAACGGTATTAACTTCCATGCGTGACAAATAGAGTGCATTATTTTTTTTAAATTGATTAAAATAATGTGAACAATTGTTGTTTTTTGAAAATGAAGTTATAAATATTTCTCTCCCAAATTCATCATACCATAACTTTCAATGACTTCATTTTTATCTTGGTTTCCATTGTCATTCTTCAACAACTGTTGTAAATTTGTTCTCATGTCTTTTTCAAATTTTGTTTGTTTCTTGAACATTATTTCCATAAATTCACGTGATAAATAGACAATATAATTTTTTTATAAAATATATTGACAAAATAAAATAAAATAAAATATAAGAACTAAAAAATATATTTTTCCCTATAATCTATATCCTCGCGTTGAGTTGTGGGCCAAGGGAAAGGGAAAATGAGAGGTTGGCTTTATTTAGACCAAATTATTACATCTCAATTTTATTGCCCCAAATATCTAAACCATGGGAAAGAAATCTACAAGGATTGCTTAAGCTAAGTTAGAAAAGAGGGTTGGTCGTAACAATTACTCAATGATTGCCATATTTTTTTTTTATCTTTTCATTTTCCCATTTTTTATTATGAAAAAAAAACTGCATAAGTTATTAAGTCGATGTACATAGTTTTCATAAAATCAATTTATTCCTCGATTCAAAACTTTCATCTTTTGTGTTTGTGAAAAAGCTTTTGTCGAGAATAAAATAATGCAATTTGAAACATTGGCTTCTTCTTCCCTTGAAATTTTGTTATTTGTTATCTCACCTATATGAGTCACCGATGCACCAAAAAACCATCTCTTTTTTTTGGGTCATGTTTTTTTTCTATTTCTTTGGATCATTCCAAAACAACCTATATAAATCACCGATAAAAAAAGTTAGGGCAAACAGGGTGGACTACCAAAGAAATACATTTTTTTTATTGCAGTCTATCAATCTGATCCAAGGCTCAAGAGTTTAATAAAAAAAAGGTATAAAAAACGCAAAAGTTTTTGTTTTTTGCTATACCCACGCCTTTTCTTCTAATTACACTCACATTATATTTTTTTTACCACATATATATATATACACACACACACTCATAATATTTTTACAAAATCATTATTACAGAATGTGCTTTTCCAAAACAATGTTTTAATTTTAATAACCCAGAAATTACTTTGCAGAACACAAATTTATTTTTAACATTTCAAAAATACTTTTTGAAATGCTATTTTGTGTAATGGAAAGTACTTTTCAAAATGTTTAAAAATATTTTTTTCCGAAAATTACTTTCCAAAATGTTAATAAAAACGTCTAAACAAATTCAAGAAGAACACTAGGACCATTAAAAATATCATATAAAGGAAAATTGTATAATAGTGAAACTATTAAAGTGGATAAAACATATAATTGATATTGGTCCTTCAATTTGAACACCTCTTAGAGGCACACCACTGCAGTAACTTGAAGTTTGGAGGATGGAAAAATCATAACACTAAAGCAAGAGACTAAGCAAGGAAGGAACATAGGGAGATTAGAGCAAGAGATCAAATGGATGAAGGGAGTGAAACTGTGAAAGAGAGGAGGGAGTGTGAGAATGAGAAGAGAATGTGTTGTTACTATGAAAAAATGGAGAGTGTTTTGCTGTGATGAGAAAGAGGGCATGCGAGAGAGAAGAAGGTTTGAAGGAAGAAGGCTATTTAAGTAATTTAATTTTAGAAAAAAAAAGGTAGGGATTGTACTTAGCTAAAAAGGGGAGTGGATATCATAATAGCCGAAGAAAATTATACATTGCTCTTAGTAATACAAAATATCATAGGTCGAACAAGTTGCATGAAGGGAATCAAGTGGCCAATAAACTAGCTAATTTTGGTCTATCTCTTGATAGTCAGTTAAAAGTTTTTTATTTTGTTCCCTCTTTCTTTGTTAATATTGTAATGACAGATGTAGCTTCTAGTGCTTTTCCTCGTGATTTTTAGTGTTTATTAGGGGGGTTCCTGTCATTCACAAAAAAAAAAAAAAAGAAATACAAAATGGCAGTAATAATGTCAAGTGTATTAGTTCTATTAAAAACAATTGAAGGTTTATAAACACTGAAGATTTTTTTTTTTTTTTTGCAAGAGTTCATGGGAGTAAGCCACGAACTTGAACTAATTCTGTTAGGACTTCATGATATTTAGAGAAGCAAGGAAGTCCAAAATTTGCTTCTCAATGATGATATCATGACTGATTGTGATAAGTCTGGTAAGTGGAAAATGTCTAGCTAGGGATTCTCTAAACTTTATTGTGATGGATCATATCTCTAGGGTGCAGCGATGACGTCTTGCGGAGCTGTCATTAGCAACTCTGAAAGCATTTTCCTTCGAGCTTTTTCAAGAAGACTTGGCCATTGTTCCATATTAGAAGCTGAGTTATGGGTCATCTTTTATGGATTGATCATGGCTACAGACCTGGATGTGCAAAATTTGATAGTTGAATCCATTGCCTAGAAGTCATTCAATTGCTGGATGAAGATGATGTTTCTAACAGCCAGTTCAAAAAACTTCTAATTGAGATTCTCAAAGTGAAGGGGCAATTCCAACAATGTTATTATAAACACAATATTAGAGAAGCCAACATGTTGGTTGATTCCTTTTCAAAGCATGGTTTATCTTTAACTTATGATGCTTGCTTTTTCAGTATTATTCCTGAGTTTGCTGTAAACTTCCTTTTGGAAGATATAAATTCTCTTTGAGTATTAATCCATTGGTGTCTTAGGCTCTTTGCCAAGACAATTCAGCCAAAAAAAAGAAACATTCCAATTTCAAGTAGCAAGATCCTTAGGGCCTGTTTGGATGTTAGCTTCTTTAGAAGCACTTCTAGAAGAGAAAAGTAAGAAGAAAAAAATGAAATGAACTTTTTCATAAGTAAAAATAAGTTCTTTATTAGCTAATTTGTAGATGTCATCTCATCTTTTAGAGAAGCTACATTGGTGAGCTTCTACAAATTAGCTAATGGAAAGCTTATTTTTACTTATGGAGAAGTTCATCTCATCTCTTTGCTTTTATTTTCTTTTTCTAAAAGTGCTTTTAGAGAAGCTTACCCAAACAGGCCCTTAATCATACTGATTAAAGGGGAGTGAGGATGAAAACCAATTGTATCATTTTGAATCAATTCTAGTGCCATTTTGGGAATCTGATTCACAAATCACATTTCTGAAACCTTCCTGCCATGCTTTATTGAGACCATTATAGACAACAAGAAGTTCAACCTTAATTAATGCTTGCGGAGTAGCCAAAAGATTAAAAAAAAAAAAAAAAAACCATCAAGCCAATTACCAAGATGATCTTTGAATATAACTCGAAATTTTGAAAGATCCTCATGTGGTAAAAGCACGCAACTAAGGCACTTGTTATTTACATCCTTGATGTTCATTAAGTACACCAGTCCCTTTTTATATTTTTATTTCCCATTATATCCTTTTATTTATTAAAATATAGTTTTGAAAATTACTTTCCAACATAATATATGTCAATTTTGGAAAGTAATTTCCAGAACTACGTTCTAACAAAATACACATAATTCTGGAAATTGTTTTCTGAAACAACATATAAACCCCATGTTTGTTATTTTTTAAATCCTTATTTTTATCCTATTTTTATTATTATTTAAACCCAAATTTTGAACCCTATCTTCATTTGTATCATTATTCGTTAAACCTTGTTTATGTAATATTGCATTTTCCATAAAGTTTGCTCATGTTACAATACATTTTCCTCCACGTGGCACTTTGTTTCAAGGAACTTCCATAACTGACTTTATCTATTATACAATGTACACAACACTTCATTTTTTTATACAGTGAAAATAAGAGTAACAATAATCACAAATTAAAGATGTTGACACCATCAGGTGTCATCCTCATATTTTGTCCATTGAGAATTTCAGATATTGATTATATGTCTCTCAATATTTAGCGTCAAAATAAGTATGTGTCCAACAATTAGCAATTATTGTGGCTCTTGAAGGGAAGGTATGCTTGATATTCCATATTGTTTATGACTAACGAAATTACTTTCCAAAATGACATATATCAATTCCAAAAAGTAGTTCAATATTATTTTTTGAATTGATATATGTTTTCCAAAATGTAGTTTTTGAAACTATGTTTTAATAAAATATACATAATTTTGGAAATTACTTTCTGAAATTGATATATGTTGTTTTGGAAAGAAGTTTATGGAATTATATGTATTTAGTTTAAAAATAGTTTCGGAAATTAATTTGTAGTATTAATATATATTGTTCTGAAAGTAATTTTGGAATTATGTTTCAACAAATAAAAGGGTATAATTTACAATAAAAAATTATAAAGAGAAGGAAGGGGATGTACTTAGCAAACATGTGCAAACAAATAGAATTGCCCATACGAATAAAAAAGCCTAGCTAAGGGTTGCTGTGGCCTCTTACCCAAACTTCACTCCGGTATCACATCCAACTCAGGATTTTACTTCCTTCAACCTCTTTCTTGTTTGCCACACTTCCAAATGTTTTGAAATATTATCCTCACCTTATTACGAAATGATCATTATTTATATTCCAGAATTCATATTCTGAAATAAATTTCTGAATTTTTTTTTCTATTTCAGAATAACTATTTTATAATATGGTTTTTATATTTTAGAACAATTAGTATGGAATAAGAATAAATAATCCAAAAGTCATTCCATAATATAATATGATTTCTATATTCTGAAATAGATATAATACTGTGACACACTGACACCACCCCTCTATTTCTCTCCCGCGTTTATCATCGCCATATACCCTACGCTTACGTTCAATACGAGGCTCACTGCAACGCTGCCGCCACGACGAGACTCGGTGCCACGTCTCAGCTGCTCCAGCCCAAGTTGTTGTGAAACAACGTTGTCATTTTTGTATTCACCACTTTTTCAAGACTGCTTTAGAAGACTTATTATTAGAATAAAAGAAAAACACTTCCTCTAAATAATGAGAACTGGAAAGTATACTTTCTTGGACTTATTTCTTGGACCAGAAGAGATAGAAACATAGAAACTTCTACTGAATAATGAAAAATTAAATAAATTTAAGATTCTATTTAAAATAGTTTGATTCATTATAAAATATGCACCCTTTAACTGATAAAAAAATGTCCCTCTCTATTCCTTATGTCTCTTGATTTTTTCTTTTCGAAAATTTTCATTGATATATATATATATATATATATATATATATATATATATATATCCACATAGCATGATTGGCTTGAGAATATTTAAGCTCATAAAGTAAAGTTTGTCGTAGTACTCTATTTTTGTTTTAATACTCACAAATTAAACATTCTCCACAAAAGATAATGTTGGTGCTTGAGTCAAGCAATCATATAACATGGTGAGGCTAGATCATTCAATTGTAGTTTCTTCTCATACACAACTTGAATTTGAAACTTATTTAAAAAGAATTAGGCACATTTTACCTAAACTTCCTATTAGTTAGTGTATTGGATCTCTTTAATAATATAGAATATGTATTTTAAAAACTATTTAAAATTTATTTATTTTTAAAATGCAAATTTAGTTATTAAATTTATATAACAAACTTTATAAGCTAAATCATTTTTGATACCTTTTGTTGATGGAAATATATTAGATAACTTAATTGTAACTGCTAACTCAAAAGTTACTATTCTTGCCTTAAAAAAAGTTATTATTCGTCGTTTCAAATATGATATCCATTAGATTTAATATTACTCAACTATTAATTATTACTTTATATTGACGCTAAATATTATAAAAAATATAATCATTTTTAAATTAACAATATTTTGTTTGAAATATTCTTAACTTAATATCATATATATATATATATATATATACACACACACACAGTACTATATTTTTTATGGGCCCTCACAAAAATAAATATGAGAGGCATGAGCTTGAATCATCTATACCTAAAACTAATCGATCTTGATGATTAGATTAGATATGCCAAATTTAGTTTCAAATGTCTTGATTATTATTAATTTGATGTCAAATTATGTTTTGGTTTTAGAATAACTTACAAGGTTTTATTTGTGAAGTAGACCATAATCATACACATTTTAAGAAAATTGGAGTTATGAAATTGATAGAAATATTTTTTAAGAGAAAATTGATAATTTTTTA
>PYAF01001260.1:466822-477923 GCA_007407185.1 Glycine tomentella
TAATTTTTGAAATAATTATTTAAAAGTCATATGTAAAAATAATTTATAATTATTTGACAGTATAAAATTTCTTACACATAACTAGATATAACATCATAATTAATAAAAAAAAATATGTTTATGTGTAAGGATGGTAAAATGGTAATAAATCAAACCAATCCAAGCTTAGTTTAAGACTCGATTTAAAAATTAATTAACTAGTTCAACTTAGTTTAAATAAATAAGTTAAACTCAAATTATATATAATTTGGCTCATTTAGATTATGAAATAAATAAATAAATAAATAAAAACGTATAATATAATCATAATTTTAAATTGATTTGAACCAACAATATAAACTGAGCAATTTGTGAACTTAAACCGAGTTAAGTTCAAATTGAAAAAGAATAAATTTGTTATGTCAAACTTAAACCAAGCTTCAAATTGAATAAACTTTTATTGAGTCAAACTGAATTGACTGACTCATTTTGAATCCTATTTATATGTATAATAAATAATAAGATGCATAAAAAATTATAAATAAGAAAATCAAAATCGTTTATTAGACCGATTCCTTCTATCAATAGTCAGTTTATTTAAATTATTTTTCTAAAAAAATATTTTTTAATAAGAAAATAAAATTTATTTTTAAAATAAGCAAAAAAAATATTTTCTAATAAAATAATTTAAATAAACATTTAATAAGTAAATTTTAATAAACTTATTCTCCGACATCCACCGAATAAGTCTCACCGCCATATTTGAGGACAACGACTTCCATAAAACAAGACGGGCGGGAAAAACAGAAATGTTATTTTTTTTATTCTGAGAAATGTTATTATTCAATAGAAAAATTATAATAGCTGTAAAAGAAATAGAAAAATTATATTAAATGCGTAAAAAGTTGAAGTGATAAAGAATACAAAATGGAGAACGGAAGAAGCAATCACAAAATCTGCAACGAAGTTCCCTCAACCTCAAGTAGTCACGTGACTTTAATTAAAGTTGAAGTGATCAATCTATAAAGAATACAAAATGAAAAAATGATGAAGCAACCACGAAATTTGCAATGAAGTTCGGAGTTCCCCTCAAGTGAGTTTAATTCTACGACACGTGAATAGTTGATATAATTATATGAACCCAATTATCTTTTTTAAGCTCTGTTTCTAATTTATTTTCGTAACAGGACCACGACTAATACTTTAAGAAACATACACTTGATTATTATTTAAGATTTATTTGACATATCTTCTAAGAATACGTATTTTGCCTTGAAATGTTTATGAGATGAAACATCTAGGAATAATATATTTAACCTTGTTAATGCTAAAGTTGTTTAGGTGTATTTAATTTGAAGCTTAGTTATTTATGTACAAAAAAAGCTTAGTTATTTACACTTTATTAATTTTATTTTTCTAATTTTTAATTAACTTTGCATCATAGTTAGTTTAGTAACTAAATTAAAAATATTAATTGCCCAAATCATAAAAATAAATCTCTATAAAATTGATCTCTATCTCTCCATCTGTAAAACATACTGCGCAAATGCAACTAGTTGCTTAAAAGCTTTTTAAAACGTTCACTACACTCGTGCATAAACAAATTAAACTATTCCAACTATCTTGAGTTGAATTTCCCTTCTTCAGATATTTCCTGTTATTTATATCAAACCAAACTAAAGAAAATTATATATGATGTATAAAAATTTATCTTCTATAATATTATAATTTTTTAAATGCAGTTTTTATAAGTTTTTACTCTGCCAGTTTTGTATTAGTAGTATAAGACTTTTAAAAAGGTTAAAAATCTTAATTTAGAGATAAAAGATAAAAAAACCTATGAAACAAAAAAAATCGACTAATAATGAAAGAGAAATACAAAAAATATAGAAGTATAACTATAAGCTATTTTATTTTTATTTTAAAATAAACTATAGCTATCATGTTGGAATTCGAAGGTAGGTCTTTCCATAAGCTCTCTATAAGTTATTTTTACAAGTTATTTTAGAGAACTTATGAAAATAAGCTAAAAACAACTTATAAGTCATAGGATATTTTTGTGAGCTCTCTCAAACATTGTCATAAGTACTTGTGACATAAGATGAGGTCAAATAAGTTGTTCATATGCTTTTTCAAATGAGATTGTTGGATCTATTTGGAAAAACTTCTTAACTAAGACCTTTTTCAACAAATTCTTGTTATATAAGAACTTATATTATAAGTGCTTAAAATTCAATAGGTTTTTTGCATTTGAATATAAATATGTTTTTTGATCCATAGGAATCAAAGATGGTATTAAAGAATTTACAATAACTTACACACATTATTCAATCAACTGAGCTAGATCCTCTTGTCCATTTGAATATATGTTGTGACAACACTAATGAAATCAACTTATCTAAAATTCTCATACAATATTCAAAGGCGAAGCATATTGAGATAAAATATCATTTCATTTCGTGATTATGTACAATAAGGTATTTTTGATATAAAATTCGTAGACACAGATCATCAATGAACTAATAATTTTACTAAGCCTCTGTCTAAAGATCGCTTCATCTATATAAGAGAACATCTTAATATGCATTTTTATCAAATTAATGTTGTGTGCTTTTATATCTTAGTTGATGTTTTCATTTTATAAGATTTCATTAATCTGTTTGGATTAACGTGTGTTCAAGTGTACATACTGAAGGAAATTGTTCTCACAAAGATAAAAATGTTTTATTTTTCCTTAAACTACGTGCCCTACCCTTTTTACCATGATTGAAATGATAGTTTTCCAAAAGCATCAAATGAGATTTAACCTGTTAATGTTCCTTTATCTTTGTTTATTTAGGCACTAAAAAAGACTCATTTGAAACTTTGAATTCTCATGAACCTCTTGTATTCTTGGTTGCGTATGAGAAATCAATTTTTAAAAAAATCTCATTTTTTTTCTTCTAAAGTTTCAATCTTTGTGAAAAATGGCTCCCAAGAAGAATGAAGCGACCAAGATTCCTAGTATCAACAATGAAGATGATGCCAAAACAGTCTTTCCTAAGAACACCTTCATCCTCGGGAGATGGGTAAACTTCTATAGCTTGTAGGAAGAGGGATTTCACATCAAATTCCCCTTCAAGCATGAGATTGAAGAAATCAAAAGAAAAGAGGGAGCATACAAATCTAGATTGGTATGCAATGAGGCGCATGAACAAATTAAAGGCCTATTGTTCTATTTTAGAACCTGACGAGAACCCCTTTGTAGATAAAGTTCATCATGAGATTGGGAGATGCTATTAGACTCTTAATCACACCTGCTTCACTCAAGAGACTGCTTTGAACATGGTCTGCTCATGTAAAAAAGAGTTTTATGTATAGTGTGATCGCAATTTCTCATTCATTGTGCATCTTCCCTACTCCAGGATTCTTCTTCGCTCATCATGTGAAACCAATCATTGAAGAAGAAAACCTTGGGTTTGCAATTGAGGTATTTGACCCTCCACCTTCAAGAGCTTATGTTCAATGTCTGAAGGTTGGCTGGTTAGAACTTGTGAAGCTCTTCCACAAGCTCTGGAAGATCATCAACATGCTAAAGGCAAGTTGTTAATTGGTGCTACATTGGAGACTTATTTCATAAGAAGTAGGTTGGGAACCTTCACAATCTTCGTCTCTTTCACGTGCTTCAGATGCTTTTAATGATCTATCTTTAGATTCTGAATCATCTGGTGATGAGTTTCTGTGGAAACTTTATGAGCACTTTGTCGGTGCCAAGCAAAAGAAGGAAAAGAAGTTTAAAAGCTGAAGAAGGAATCTGTATCTAAGGGGAAACTGATATGAAGAAAACATCTTCTCAAGGGGATTTGTATATGTTTAAGTCTTTATTTTCTGCCCAAATTCATATTATTTTTTGTACTTGAAACACATCTTCTTGATATGAAAATCCTTTATGAAGAAAATGATATGTTTTTCAGAGTTTGATCAAACTTTATCTCAAATTCTAATGATGCATATGTTCTGTTATGCTACATATATTTTTGTATTCGATAAAGCTGACATGTTCTTTAATTTTTAATCTTATAAGTCTTCTTGCATCTTTTAAATTTGTATTTGTTTGGCATCATAAAAAAAGGGAAGATTGTTAAATTAAAAGACATTTGTGTCTTAAGATGAATTAGGACCCTTAATTGTTTTGATTGGATACAAATAAATATAAAGGTTAAAAAGGTGTATCTTATACACACTCAGATTAAAATATTGCATATGCGTTTGAAGTTTCAAACGGAAGCAGATGAGTGCTATGATCTGATGTAGCATTTAACATCTCATTTAAGACTTCATGATGAGGACCAAGAAAGCCTAACAGGTCGAAAGCCCACTACAGGGATTGAGAGGCCCCATGACAAGGGCAAAATCAAAGGAAACACAAGAAAGAAACATGAAGTGAACTACTTCATTTCTCAAGCATTAGGTCAAGATATCAACCTTTCCTTGAGCCTAAAGACCAACCCGGAAGAAGAGCTCAGATTGCTCCAATTGATTCAAATGAGAGAAGAGTTCAAAGACCAATAAGTGAACAACCTAGATTGCTTAAATGTTTTGAAGATAACTTGAGTTCTAGATGTTCGTTTTAGGATTTCTTTGATGTGTTTGAAAGCTCCAGAGATTTCCTACAAGCCGTATTTCTAGTCTCAAGTCCTAATTCTGCATCTATAATGATGCAAATTGGACATGAAGTTTAGCACGAAATTATGGACAAAAATTACTTTTTGTTTAAACTTTGTTTTAATGAAATTTTGAATTAAGAATATGTGGCTGAAGTCCCACATTGGGAAGAAAGAAGAGCGAGACACCACTTGTTGGCTATAAATAGCCATTCATTTGTCTTATGTAGACACATTTGAATTGAATAAAAACTTTGCACTTTAAAGAGTTGTGTGAAAGAAAGTTCCTCTTGAGTTCTTGATTGGACCAAATCTTGATTCTTATCAAAGGTTTCTATAACCTTTGTGGCGAATCCCCATGAGACTTATCACTCTCCAAAGGTGTGGCGTCTTCTTCCATTTCTTGTCTTTTCTGCTTTTATTTTATTTTTAACATTTTGTTCTTGTTAAACTCATTATTTTTGCGCTGCATTATTCTTCATATTATCTTTATCTTTGTTTCGCTTCATCAAACACTTGGTGTGTACCTTGCCTATGACGCTAAGTTCTTGTTAAGTTGCATGCTTTGGTTGTTTTAACTTCCTCTTTGCGCAATACAATCTCTTGCGCTGCATTATACATAAAACTTGCACATTTTATTTTCAAGAACATTTTTCTTTTGTTATAACAAGAAGCCTTTTCAAGGACAATCCGTAAAAAAACAATGAACCCCCATAGTGGTTCATATCACTTAATGTAATACTTTGTGTCTAATATTCATTTTGCAGGATTTGTCTTATGAGACATTCTCCTAGGATTTGTCGAAATCCTAAGAATAATAAATGAAATTTTAACGCTGTGAAGTTCAAATAATATCAAAAGATGTGCCCTACTGTGACGAAAAAACAAGTGGTTTTATGCTAAAGTATTCTTCAAGAAAGCTAAACAAAGTGGTTTTTCAGCATGAAGAGGACATGCATTTAATTATGCCCTAATGAACACTTCTTCATATGCAAGCTTCAATAAAGAATTATATCCATTTAGGCACAACAAATACTTGAAGAAGACCTAAAAATACCAAAAGCTTTGAAGAGTTGTGGTTAACAAACCTATGTGAAAAGATTCAAATTCTCTTGTTCTCTCTTCTCAAGCTTTTTCTGTAAATTTTGTAAAATTCAAAAGCTCTCAAAACATTTTGATTATCGCGAGAGTATAGAGTAAGTACTTAGATTGTACATTCGTTCGTAAGATGATTAAGACTAGTCAGTGAGCAACCAAAGAACAAATCTTATGATTTGTGTTAGAGCCAATAGTGGCTTGTAGAACAAAAAAAAACACTAGGTTCTAAAGCTTGGTGATAAACTTGTCTATAAGAGTCAAAAGTGACCGTAAAAGATACTTGTAACTTGTTGAAGTTACTGAAACTTAGTGATTTGTCAAGAGTTGAACATAGTTTCAGTGGTTGAGATGAACCAATATAAACCTTAGTATCTTATAATCTACTTCCTTGTCTTTAAATGATCTAGAGTTTGAATTTGATTTTGTTTTGAAAAATCTATTTTCCATTGTTTGATAGTGTCCTTTTCGAAAATTTATTATTTGTTTTTGAAGTTATTTTCAGATGATATAGCTTTGTGTTTGAGAAAAAAGGTTTAAAAAATTTATAAAATCATAATTCAACTTTGTCATATTTACCTTACATAATTACATAAAATATTTATATTATATTTATAACATTATTGTTTAAGATATTGTATTTTATTTATAACAAATAGTAAGAAAAATTATAACTACAACAAAGAAAAAAATAAAAAAGAAAGAAAGAATAAATATAAAAGAAAAACAAAGAAAGAAAGAAATGTAAAAAAAGGAAGAAGACTGAAATAAACAGAAAAAGGAAGAAGAAATAAACGTAAAACAAGAAAGAGTAAAAAAAGGTAAAAAAAGTTGTGTCAATTTTTTAAAATTGACACGTGTCTGGTGTCTCCTTGAGGGTTACTTTTTTATATTTTTCATTAATAAAAAAGACTATATTTGTTGGAATGAAAAGAATATTTTTCAAAATAATATTTAATAAAAAAGTTCATATATAAGTTTTTGATTAAATAATAAAATTATTTAGTAAATAATTAATAAATATAATTTAAAATAAAAATCTTTAATTTTTTTTAAAATATATTATATTTATAATATTCTTATTTATGATATTGTATTTCATTTATTTATTATATTATAATAATAATATGATGACAGTAAAAAAAGTATAACTACAACAGAAAAAACATAAAAAGGAAAAAAAGAAAAAAATGTAAAAAGAAAAACATTAAAAAAGAAAGAAAAAAGAATGAGAGAAAAGAAACATGTAAAGAGAAAGATAAAAAAGGAAACAAATGTGAAAGAAGAAAAAGGAAAATATTATTTCAATATCAATCATTTTATATTTATAATGATATATTGATTGATTAGAATGTTGAAATTATGATTGATGTATGAATCCTCTTTTCGCCCGAGATTATCGATGTTACTTTAATATTATCGGCTACTGTTTGTGAACTACGTGTCGAGAACCGAACAACGTACGCGTAGACCTTGGTTTTCCATAATAAATCCAATAATTTTAATATAGTGTAAAAGTTATAGAAGCTTCGCACTTTGCATATTTTTTACTCTCACACACTTTGTAGTTTAGTTTATAAGCCTTTTCAGCTTTTTATTGTTGTCTCCTGCAAAATTCTCCAAAAGCCCAACTCAACGCTAACTTGTTCCCTTCTTTATTATTCTTCAACTTCTATGCTTCTCTCTGGGTATGTATGTCACTCTCTCCAAACACCATTACCCTGTCAATTTCGTGTTTTCCTATGCTTATGTTGTCTCTTCACTTTAATTTTGTTAGATTAGATAATCCCATGTTGTATATCTATTTGTTAATACTGTGTATGTATTTAATTATCTTCCTGATGATCAAGGTTTGGACTATGGATTGTTGGTTTAGGAGTTTTGTTCATTATTATTGGTTATTTGCAACTAAGTTGATTATTTTCTTTGTGAATCTGAGCTTTGGAATCTTAATCTTCCAAAATATCTTCTCCCTCGATCAACAAACCACCATTACCGAAAAGGGTACTTGTGTGCTGAATAATAAATATATTTGATTTGATTAGTGCTTGCATTGCAAGTACTTATCAAATCGGTTAGTAATCAAATTTTATGGTGGTGAATCATTAAATTTTGTTTGGTTTATATAATTGTATATTATCCATGTACATTTGAATTAGCCCTCCTCTTTACCCTCTATGGCTATGATGAACTCATATAAGGAGAATTTATATTAATAGTAGTAAGGACTCAATCGGGTTCTGTTGTATCCAATTGAGATTGCATATAACTGCGATGTGTGGCTTTAATTTTCTGTGTTATGCATCAGTTTTGATTCATGAGATGAAGCTCCTATAACATGTTAGCAATAATTTGAATGCCTAAAGGACAACGATGAATAGTTTAGTAATAACTTGTATTGTTCTTAAGACAATTTTGGTTAGTATCATTGTTTTGCAGCTTTGAAAGTTCTCTCAAGGGTTTATAATGTGATTTTTGGTGTTAATGCAGCAATGCTTAACTATTAGGACACTACCTGCAAGAAACATCGCCAAAAGCTGATAAGAAAATGCAGTTATATCATCATCCGTTGGATTTGGATAGCCAGAGGGTGAGACTTGCATTGGAGGAGGAGGGTGTAGATTATACATCCCACCATATCAATCCGATAACTGGCAAGACCTTGGATTCCTCTTTCTTCAAGATGAATCGCGATGGAAGGGTTCCGGTTTTCCAAAATGGCGCTCACATCATTTACAATACTATTGATATAATCTAGTATACCCTATTCTTCACTCATACCCTTTTTGTATCATTTTATTTATTTCTACTTATATGAATAGATGTGCATGAATGGAGTTTACTTTTGAACAGTTATGTGGCACTTCAAATTGAAATTACCAAAGAATTAACTGTTGAACAAATTGATTGATGATCAAGTTGTTCTCTTCATGTCATTACTCCAAAACCAATTCCCTTAAAAGCAGAATATTGTGTATGCACTTTAGATAATGGCAACGTTTTAAATTGCAGTTTCGGACACAGTTTTGTTGCAATGTTTGATGTAGTGGGAAATTGTAGATAAATGTGGCCGATGCGGCCATAATTGCAGTCGCCTAGTGTCCAAAAACCTTAACATGGCTGCTGAATTTGCGGCTGCAGACCCTGTTTTGAAAACCTGATAATTCGGTGTTTTGTATTGTTTCTTGATAAAGCTTAACTAATTATTGAGCCTTATGCGCACCAAGATTGAAGAGTGTGTACAATTTGCCTTTACTTTAAAATATTTATGTTAAAAACAAAAGTCTTACAGTTGCATTGAATGTTCAGGTACATAGAAAGAATTGTTGTGGTTTCCTCAGGGGCTGAGAGTATCAGTACCAGTAGCAGGGAAATGATTGAATGGATGCAGAAGATACAAGACTGGGACCCCAAGTTTTTCACACTTTCACACATACTTGAGAAATACCGCCTTTATGTTTCCAAGTTCATAAGGCAAGTGGCGATTGCTCGCATGTCTGAGTCGCCCGAATTAGCAAGTGATTACCATAGGAAGTTGAAAGAAGCTTATGAGACCGAAGAGAAATTGAAAGAAGCAGATGTTTTGAGAAGGAGCAAGGAGCATTTGGTTATACTGCTTGATGAGGTGGAGAGGCAGCTAACTGAAACACCTTATTTGGCAGGTCAAGAGTTTACCATGGCTGATGTGATGCTCATTCCAGTATTAGTTCGTTTGAAACACCTGGATTTAGAGAATGAGTACATAAATGGAAGGCCAAACATTGCTGAATACTGGATTTTGGTTCAGCAAAGGCCTTGTTACAAAAAGGTGATTGGTAAGTACTTCAATGGTTGGAGAAAGCACAAAACACTTCTAAAAACATGGTTCTTAATTAGTATTAGAAGTTTGCTGAAAAGGTACTAGTGCAGTACTTGTATATTTCCAAAAAGGAGGTTGAATAAGTGAATATAGGAAACAAAACAACCATTCTGTGTATGGTTAATTAGGAGGACTTAGATTAGACATTGTTCTTTGGTTTTCTTGGGAGGAATGGTGATGCTAGGTGCTGGTAAAAGAAGGGATGCTTGTCAAAATGGCCAGTCTGCAAAAGATCTTTTGGCTTAGTATTGAAACAATTCATGCATTGCAATCTTTATGCATCAAACGAACTAAGGAAAGGAAAATTTGTTCGTATTGACATTGGAAATACAGGGTTATTGCTGCTTATATGTACATTATGTCTGATACTTGTAAATGAAATCAAAGAAACAGTGAAATGATATACATTTTGATGCTTTGTTCTTCGAACAGCTTAATGAATTAACAGTTTCAGTTTGAACAATGATTAGAGACCATATATCATCCACTTTCACATACCGATCTGTCTCTATGTAACATCAAATTGTAAAATGTAAAGAGATGTTATTATAGTCATTAACCCAGTCATCATATGAGTGTTTGATTTACTCTACCAAGCAATAAGTTATCCACCGTGAAGTCTAGTTTAGTTGGTTGAACAATGTGCGTGAGTTACGATAAACCTTCTTGTGTTTGTGTTTGATTCCTATGGAAAAAAACAAAAATAAGTTATTAGTTAAATTGATTAAACTAAGAGTCTTGCTAACCAGTGCCCTTAGGTCATTGGTCAAGGAATTAAAAAGAGAGTATTTATTGTGAACATCATAGGAGAACATAAAAAATTCATGGACAGTCTAATTTTGTGCATCCTAACAAAAACTTTTTTCTTTTTAGTTCCTTAACCAATGTTCTAAGGACACTCGTTAGCATTTATCTTAAATTATTTGTGGTCTAGACGAAAAAAATTAACAAAGTAGCATAGCTTTATGGATAAAAGAAACTAGATATATCTATATCTATATTATAATAAAGGTTTAAATACGTTTTTAGTCTTTTGAATTTGGATAATTATTTTTTTAATCCTTTAAAAAGTATATTTTGTTTTTAATAGTTCCTCAAATTTTTGAAAAGTTATTTTTGGCCTTTCTCATTCTATATGTTAATAATGTCACAATTTGTGACGGTTTTACGCTCTCAGAATTTTTTAAAATTTATTTTCTTTAAAATGATTTGTGATCATTTAAAATCATCATTATGAAAAAATCACAACTTAACTTTCATGTTTTTATTTTTCTTCTTTAAAATTGTCAAAATATGAAAAAAGGTCACCAAACCATACAAATAAAATATTTTGACAGTTTAAAATTGTTGAGAATTATATTTAAAAATTAAATTTTAGTGGTTAAAAACCAGTACAAAGTATGAAACTATAAACACAATGAAAAAAGAGAAAATTTGAGGGATTAATAAAAAATAATTTGCTTTTAAAGGACTAAAAAAATAATTATCTAAATTTAAAGGATTAAAAACATATTTAAACATGTTA
>PYAF01001260.1:490032-516840 GCA_007407185.1 Glycine tomentella
TACTTTATTTAATGTTATATTCTTCCCCACTAAGTAACCACCCCAGAGATAGGGGATGCGGTTAGTATCTTCCAGTTACCATAATCTCCGTGAATCAAGGAAAGAGGTTGCGTTCAACCGTTTGGACTAAGATAATGGGGCCTCAAGTACCGTTACCAACGTCCAGGTATTAGAATATAAATACTGCTTCATTCATGGTAAAAGGTACACAATTCTGACTCTCTCTTTTCCTTCTACACAAGCACACACCGCACCCCCCAACGTGTCGTGTTTACTGTGCTGTGATCTTCTTCCTTGAGTTGCTTCATATTCATAAGCTTCTTAAGAGAAAGAGAGTTTGATCCAACATAAAACCATCCAACATCACTTGTTGGACATTTCTGTTCTCGTTGAGCAGAACAATATATATATATATATATATATATATATATATATATAAGACATGGATAACTTGTGACTTGTTGGGCTTGTCATTATTACATATATGTAACACCTATGACTACACAATACACATTTAACAAACAAACACTTCAAGACAAGCATACAACAAAAACCATATACCATCCTTAGGCATCAATTGAAACATAAGAGGATAGGTAAAAAATTTTTGGAAAAGAACTATTAAATCAAAAGATATTTGTGTCTTAAGATGAATCAAGACCCTTAATTATCGTAATTAGATGCAAATAAATAAAAGGTTAAAACCTGTGTCTTATGAGATATCAAACCATACTTCATGAATCAACGTCTGAAGTTCCAAACTGAAGCAAAGATATCTCATGATTTGATACAACATTAAATGATGCATTTAAGGCTTCATTTAATGGCAAAAAAAAATTAAAATATTGTAATTTAAATAAAAAAAATTACGAAAATATTGTAATTTTGAAACTATTTACAAATCTATAGCAATCAAACACGTCGTAGGTGGACGTGTTTGATCACGCCCAGGGGGGACGTGAATGGGACCAAGTCACGTCCGGGGGGACGTGATTCGTCAGGGGGCGACACGTGTCATTTTGGGATACGTGTCATATTGCGGCGTGATGCGTAGAAACTTCGGGAGGCTATAACTTTTGACTGGGATGTCCGATTGAGGCGAAATCGGTGGCCACGCGCTCAAAATTGAAAGAAAAATTGCCAGCAGCTTTTCCTCTTAATTTCAAGCGCATGGCCACCGGTTTCGCCTCAATCGAACATCCCAATCAAAAGTTATAGCCTTCCGAAGTTTCTACGCATCTCGCCGCAATATGACACGTGTCCCAAAATGACACGTGTCGCCCCCTGACGAATCATGTCCCCCCTGGACGTGACTTGGCCCCATTCACGTCCCCTCTGGGCGTGATCAAACACGTCCACCTGCGACGTGTTTGATTGCTATAGATTTGTAAATAGTTTCAAAATTGCAATTTTTCATAATTTTTTATTTAAATTGCAATATTTTAATTTTTTTGCCTTCATTTAATATTTTGTGTTTGGGATTCATTTAGCAGGATTTGTCTTACAAGACATTCTCTTAGGATTTGTCAAATCTTATGAAGAATAAATGAAGTCCAAGCACTTTGAAGTTTTTTAAACAGTATCAAAAGATGCGCATTGTTCTTATGAAAAGGAAGTTGTTTCTTGTTGAAGTGTTCTTGAAAAAAGCTAACAAGAGTGGTTTTCTAGCATGAAGAGGACGTGCATTAAATGCTCCAACAATCACAATCTTTAGATGCAAGCTCAAGTGAAGAAAAATATCCATTTAGAGACAATAGGCACTTGAAGAAGAAATCCTATAAATACCAGAACCTTTGAAGATAATGGGTTACAAACCTACAAGCTAACATTCAAATTCTTTATGTAAAAAACTTTTTGTATATTATTGTAAAGTTCGAAAATCTCTTAAAACATCTTGAGAGAAAAGACTAATTAAGTACTTAGACTATATATCTTTTGTAAGATGATTAAGTTTTAGTTAGTGAGCCAACCAAACAAAAAATATTTTAATTTGTATAGAGCTAACATTGGCTTGGCATACCAAAGAATACTATGTTTTTCCAGTTGGGTTTGCAAGAGCCAGAAGTAACAGTGATAAATACTTGCAAATTTGAAATGTTAGTAAAATTTGGTGGCTTGTCAAGAACTGAACGTAGTCTTAATGGTAAGACAAACTAATATAAAACTTCATGTGTATGATATTTGTCTCTCTTTGTGTTTTATATGACCTTGGGATTGAATTTGATTTTGAGTTTTGAAAATACATTTTTACAAGATCTGTTTCAATCATCTGATTGTGTCTATATGTGAAAATTCATTATTTATCTTCCAAAGTTGTTTTCAAACAATAAGCTTTGTGTTTGTGAAAAAGGTTTAGAAATATTTTGAATCACAATTCAATCCCCCTACTTCTTGTGATTTTTTTCTTTACAAGAACAAAACTTGAAATGTTGTCTAAGGGGTTCAGGCTTACCATAGGTATTGTGTGCATAACCCACCCTTGTTGTCTGGTTGGTTGGGCTTAGTGCTCCAAAATGTGTGCTTAGCCATGAGACCCTCGCGCTTAACACACATGTCGTCTACTTAACACACCAGTCTATAGGCCTTGCACTTTCTCTCTAGGGATCCTTGTACTTACCACGCCCATTGCGTGCTTAGAATGTGTGACCCCATGTGCTTTGCACACCTAACATATGCTTAGTTGGGTAATCATACATAAACCTAACATCATGCACGTTGAGCATACATTCGTTATGCTTAGCACAACCCTTAAACATAAACCTAGCAAACTCATTGTCTTGAGCATACATTCATCATGCTTAGCACGGGGCCTTGAACTTGAACCTAGAAGTCATGCGTGCTGAGCACGAATTAGCGATCGAGCTTGTACACGCCTACAATATGCAACTTGAGAGAATCGTAAATTCCTACTCCCAAGGGCCATCCATGGCTTTGAATCAACTCCAAGCATATCAAAACATTCCTAATCACTTCTATTACCTTTCTAACCAATTAATCTATTTAATAAACCCCATAATCAAGTCTAATAATGAAAATTCCTAACTCTCCTAACTTAGTGTCCAAAAGGGATAAAAAGGAAAACATACAATCAGAGATATAGGAGGGAGGGTAAAGGGGAAACACTCACCTCCGGGGACACAAGAGAATGATATCTCAGGATTCGGTCTTTGGTTCTCCATCTCCGCCTCCTTTTCTTTTTATATCATAAAGCCAAAACATATGGGTGTGGGCTTGGTGGGCCTTGACACATGTCAGACTGCAACATTCCATCCGAGTGTTGATATTTTATTTCTATAAGCTTCTAACATAAGACTAACTATTTATTAATAAAGCCTAAAAATATCATTTATTAATTAAATATAAAGACTATTTCATAAAAGGGTTTCTTTAATATTTATCACTGATGTCCATAAATTTGGGATGTTAAAGTTAACATTTGTTTTTATCATGTACATGTATATATTTATTTTAGTTAATGTAGAATGACTTTCATGTGGGACATTTTTCTATTTGTATATATTCTTAGAGCATCTTTGGTATTAAGGTTTAAATTTACTTTTGGTCATCTCTAACATACCATGCCAACCTTTTTTGTTCAAAAATTGACGACAAACTAACGTTAGACTAAAAATGCTAAATTTTAGAAATATGGAGGATCAATTGTGCAATAATTTTATTTTTGGACTAAAATTGAACCATCGTAAAACTATAGGGATCAAAAGTGAATTTAACCTAACATTAATAAAGTTCCATGTCATGGCTTTATGATAGAAAAAATTGTTTAAAACAATTATATTTTTTGTGATTCTTATTCGACTTAATTATACTTTTAATCCCTCAAATTAGAGAATTTACTTTTTTAGTCCTCTAAATAAACAAATTCATTTTGAGTCCATCAATTTTTTTTATTAAATAGTCTTTGCTAGAATTCGAAAGTCTAAAAGAATGCAAATATGTGTTTAAAGAGAGAGACTAAAAACATTTTTGAATTTTAGAAAAAAAAAATTATGGCTAAAAGCCAAATCCCTAATTTAAGGGATTAGAAACATAATTTAGCCTTCTTAGCCATCTTGTGTTTGGGATGCCTTATAATCCCCTTTTTTTCCTTCATAATTTAACCTTTTTTATTCAATTTAATTCTAAAATAGTAAAAATTAGATTTTAAACTATATGAGTAAAATCATCAAATCTTTATCATTTTCTTATAATACAAAATTTAAAAAATTATTATTCCACTTTTTAAGATGATAAGTTATTAGAAATAAATTCAAATGTTAAAAATATTAAATATATCATTTTACATCATTTGATATTTATCATCTAATTTATCAGTTATTTTTATAATATACTTTTAAATCAATTAATTTATTAACTTTCAATTAATTTATAAATTTTCAGTTAGTTTAATTATAAAGTCTTACCAAATTGTAGAAGCTATGCTGGTCAACTGTTGGATTATTTTGGAACAGCTTATTTCAGTTTTAAGATTGCATACTTGCTCACCAACCTCTGCTCGCACTCACAATTCCCCTTTAAAATTTGCTAACCGACCTCTGCCTGTGCTCACCATTTCACTTTAAAATTTTTGTTCCAATTTCTACCACGGTACCACGACAATATTGCTGGAAATACTTCAACACTTTTCAAGTATATTGACTTTTTATATGATGAATGTGTTCCTTAATTCTCTAGGCTTATATTAATATTAATATTGATATTAATAATTCATATTGATCTGTCCTTGAAAACTTTATTACCACAAACAATTAATTATATATTTTAAATTTATAAGATTATAATATTCTTGACAAAATATGAAACAAATAAACATTTAAGTAATATTGGTAATACAAATAAATAGCTATATATCCTTTTTTTTCGTAATTTATCATGTAAAAACCATTTTTAACATCCAAACAAAATTAATTATTATCTTAAAATTGCTTTTCCACAATTTTTTTCAAACAAAAACTGATTTTGATTGTAGTTGACTATAACAATAATTGATTTTAAATATAATTAATCGATTATTGAAATAATCTAATTTTCATAGCTATCCCAAATACACTCAAGTTTCTATGAAGAGAGATGGCGAGAGATTGAGACAAAAAAGTAAATGTTTAGCTATTGTTACAAAAAATAGTATTTCAGCTTGTAACAAAATAAGTTGTATAATGTTATATAACTAAAATTTATAACAAATAATTTTTTGAATATATAAATATAAAATATATTTTATATTTATTATAAAAATTTAATAATAATGTTATTTTTCATTTTATGATATTTTGAAAAATTAAATTATAAATAAAGAGGAATAGAATGAATTGAAAGAGTAAATTGTTATATATATATATATATATAGGTTAATTTGCTTTTGGTCTCTATAAAATTTTAATTGCACATTTAGTCCTTAAAATTTTTAAAATTGAACAATTTTAGTCCACCATTAATTTGTTATCCAAAATCAAACGATAATTAAATGTTGATGTGATTGTGATTAATAACATGTGTGTTTGACTTATTTAAAAAAAATTAAAATTAAAATATTTCTTTAATTCATTTTAGTTTTCTTTAATTCATTTTAGTAATTATTTCTATCAAATATGTTCTCCAAATATTTTTAAAATGCACTGATCATATTTTATTCTTTATTTTTAATGTTAATAATTTTCTACGTAAATAAGATAATCACACATGTTATCATTGACGGTCACATTTACATTTTCTGGTTAATTTTGGATGGCAAACAAATGGTTGACTAAAATTGTTGAATTTAGAAAACATTAAAGACTAAGTGTGCAATTAAATTTTTATAGAAACCAAAATTACACATTTGCATCAAAAGTGAATTTAAGCTTAAAGATAAAAAGGGAGAGTAGTTTTTTTTTTTTTTTTACAGGAAAAAGAAAGTAGTTTGAGATATACAAGAAAGAAATATTTTGAACTAGCTACTAAATCAAAGTAAATTTAAAACTAAAATTTAAACATATCTTTGAAAGGAATAAAATTTTAAAATATATATGAAAGTAATTTTGTTTTTAAAAAATGTTCAATGAGAGGAAAGACAACTTCTAAAAATGTTTCATTAAGAAAAAGAATCTTAAAGTCATACTCCTAAAATAACTTTTATTTATTTAATTATTTAATGAATATCATAGAGGATTTATTACACGAATAATGTTATTCTACTTTGAATAAATGCTGAAAATTAACAAAAATATATACTGTGCGTGTGTAGTAACTAGACAAGACTAAGATACATCAGTTTTAATTAATAGTGCATATCTAGAGACGTTTATTTTTAGAGAAATAAAATAAAATAATCGAACTTACAATTACTTACGAGTTATATATTTTCGTCAACTATTACAAATCTTTTTCTTTGTTGTCTATTGGCATATAAGTGTGTAAGTGTTATAAATTTCTTGATATCTTATCCAATTTTAATTTTTAAGGATTAAGAAAAATATAAGCCAAATAATAAAATGTGTAAGCGCAAGCATTATACTCAGACAAACACACTAAGATGTCATATGATCACCCAACAAGGTTGGAGACACACAAGATGTTGTAACTTCACAAAGCCAAAGTTCAGTTGCTTAATTTATTACTTACAACCAGATACCAACATATACTTAGAAGAGTTGTGACACATACGATTTTCACAATACCAAGATGGAGTTTTTGAATTCAAGAGTTATATATTAGAACCTTTCTTGAAGATTTGGCTGCATAGGCTGCACACGAAAGGAAAATGGCATATGGGAATTGTAATCCCTTACGCTCTGATCAAACCCATTGTCCACTTCTCTTGCACCTTCCACTGCCAAACGTTGTTGCTGTTGAAATAACACAATAGAACAAATAAAAATTAATAAGTTAGTTTTTATGCAATATAAGAATAGAGTGGTAATATTTTAACACTAATAATTTATAAATACCCCACTAATACTTCTTATTTCTTTCTATCCTTTTCTTTTTGTTGCATCATCTAATTTTTCACCCATAAAACACCTTAATTATTATTATTTTCATGAATATTTCTTTCTTTCCCTATTTATATGTTTTATTTGTTATACAAGTAATTAAAGTAACGACAAGGTGATACTATGTATGAAAAGATGAAAACAAAACAGACCATAATTTTTTTTAAAAAAAAAACTAGGTTATCTTTAACGAGAGTTAAGATTCAATCTTTTAATTAAGGTATTAATGTTTATTTAAGGGATTGACATATCTTAATAGATTTTTTTCCATACCAATATATAATATGTTCAAAATGGACAATAATAGTAATAACAAAAAAGATTTTACGAACAACAAGTAATTACTTTTAAATTTTTAAAATCGACCTTGAGGGAAATTTAATTCTTTCGAGTTAAAATACATTTTTGACTTGTGGCCTCTACAAACTAATCATCTCATCTTTTGCTTCTATTACATATTTATTTTATTCTAAGATGGTGCTTTACATATGTTAAGAAATCCAGTTACATTTATAATTTTGGAGAGCCCTATATTTAGTCTTCCAAAAATTACATTCATTAATAATACTATGTTTGTTTCAGAACATTTTTGTAACCAAATTAGGTCTTAATATACTTAAATTAATTGATACGATATTATTAGTCTTTCAAAGATTTAATTTGTTACCAGAATTAGTTCTTAAAAAAAAATAAAGTGTCACCATATAGATCTTCAAGTGTCGATAAAAATAATCCATGAGAGGCTAATTAGGTGATAAATTTTCTAGAGAATTAAAGTGGTGACAATTTTTTAAAAGGTTAATGTAATAACAATTTGTGGAAGAGTAACCTAATACATAACTTCGAAGAAAACCACACTGAGGGTTTTATCTTCTTTTTGTTTAATTTATATATATCTACGGTTTTTGAGGAAGTGATTTTTTTTGCACAAAATCACAATATAAACAAAACTCTAGTTGAGTTTTATCAAGTTAAGTAGCATCTTAAGGATCATGACCTGATGAAATGTGCATGCTATGTTTTATTAGCTACCAATAAAATACACCCTCTCCATTATAAAGTTATTATCTTTTAAAGTTGTTACACATATATTAAGAAATCATTTATTAATATGTACCTTGTCTAAAAAACTCTTATTAGAGTTTGCCAACCCTTGAATTCTTAAAATGACAATAATTTCAAAACAACCAAAAAGTCCAAGTATAGTTTTGGAATGGAAAAAGAGCATGAAATTAAATTGGGATTTTTTCAAGGTGCTAGCAGTGTTTTGGAAAAGCAACCATGTATTAAACAGTGGGTGTGTAATGTATTACGTACCCAGAGAAAATTAAGTTCCCTGTTCTCCTCCTCCAACATCTTGTCCTGATCAGCAATATTTAATTGAAGGAAAAAAAAAATGAAAAAGTTATTAGTTCACTTTGCATATTATTAGAATATTAATTGTAAATCAGATAGTCAAATTAACATACGTTTCTCCTGAACATCCCGTATACATCCATCTGCAGAGAAAAAAAAAAATTATCAGTCAGATATTGTATATTGTTTCATTTTGGCTATAATTGGAGTTTTCGTTGCACAAAATAAACTGACTTAGCTACCACATACAGTCATACACACTATATACACTCCTTGTCAATATATAAGTTATATATTATATTCTTCTTCATCTCTCGAATATAAATAACAAAACATTTTATTTTTTTAATCTCAATTATTTATGTCTTATTTAATGATGAGATTCTTTTTAAAATAATTTTCATTTAATAAGATCATTTTTTTATGTTTAATATCAAGTTTAAATGAAAGATATATAGTTTAAGAAAAATATTTATTTTTTAATTAAAAATAATACAATTTAGTGAAATTAACTATTTTTTAATAAAATATAAAATATGTCTTTTTTCTTCTTTTATAATTGAGAGGCCGGAGAGAGTATATCTGTAGCTACGTATTTTTTTTTTAATAATTTTTTTAAATGCATGGCATATATAGCTCATGCCACAAAAACTTAAAAATTTATCATCTTGCAGATTAATATTTACCTGCTTCTCGCGGACACTGACTAGACCAGTTTCTAAGGCATCCTCTAAGGCCATCAGCTCCTTGTAGTTAAGAGAGTTGATATCATCTCCCTTCAAGTGCCTGAAAAGTATCAATTTGTGAAAGATGGTGTGAGAGAGAAAAACAAAGTATGAAATATTGAAATGACTTAAAAAAATGCAAAGTTATAATAATATACCTGAGCTCAATTTGCATGCTGTCATTCTCTTTCTTGAGTCTCTCAATTTCGCCATTTAGGTTCTGAGTTCAACAACATTCACTGTTACAAACCCTAACACACATAATTGTCTTTTCTTAATAAAAAAAAAACACAAAAAGAAAATAGAATATTGGAGGGTACGATGTTTAAAAGCAAGAAATCCTCAAAAGAAAGAGCTATTTGGAGTAGATCTGACTCTATATATGCTTGTTTTAATGTCAGTCAATAGAGAGATCCATCAAGTATGAAAGACGTTATTTTCTTCTTTTATATATATAAAATAAAATCTTTCATTCCTACTTGTAGTGTTCAGTTGTTTTTTCATATTTTTTGCAAAGAAAATAAGCAAGTGAGTAACGTATTTTTGCCAGATCTGTTCATAGATGTTACATTTCTTGTAGTTCCTGCTTCTCTTTTTCAATAACAATGAAAAATAATATAATACTCATACATACATAGGGAGAAGGTACAACCCAAATTTAGATCTACTCAGAATTCATAGTTCATGTTCCTAAGCATATTTTTAGCAAAAGATGAAGAAGTAGGTCATTTTCCTTTGGACAAATCGAAATCAAACAGAATATAGGAGCTATATAGCAAAAGCCCATATATTTAACCAACCTCATGCTTGGCGTCCCAAAGCCTCTTCCCTGAGGTCTTGTGGTACTTCTCCAATATGTCGATCAACCTTCACCAACAAAAAGATCAAAATCCCAGAAACAAAAAAAATAAAAAAAATAAGAGTTTTAATTTGTAGATCAATCAAATAGTACTATTTTCTTGCACTTGGTCATACCCTCTTGATAAAACTGCCCGTTATGAATTAATCAAGAATAGTTTTTTGTTTTTTTAATGTGAATCAACCTTCACCAACAAAAGATCAAAATCCCAGAAACAAAAAAAAAAAAAATAATAAGAGTTTTAATTTGTAGATCAATCAAATAGTACTATTTTCTTGCACTTGGTCATACCCTCTTGATAAAACTGCCCGTTATGAATTAATCAAGAATAGTTTTTTGTTTTTTTAAATGTGAATCAACCTTCACCAACAAAAGATCAAAATCCCAGAAACAAAAAACAAAAAATAAAAAAAATAAGAGTTTTAATTTGTAGATCAATCAAATAGTACTATTTTTCTTGCACTTGGCCATACCCTCTTGATAAAATTTCCCTTTATGAACTAATCAAGAATATAAATTTTTAAGAAGAAAAAACTTGAGAGGAGAAACACAAAAGATGAAAACACAAAAAATCAAGATCCTTACGTGGTAGAAGGGCTGATGTAGTCATGCATCTTTCCAGATGCAGCAAAGATGATAAGAGAAACTTGAGCATCACATAGAACAGTGATTTCCTTGGCCTTCTTTAGGATCCCATTCTTTCTCTTTGAGTATGTAACTTGCCTGTTGCTTGAGTTCTCTATCCTCTTGATCTCAATTTTACCCCTCCCCCTTTCTCACACTCTCTCTCTCTCTCTCTCTCTCTCTCTCTCTCTCTCTCTCTCTCTCTCTCTCTTATCTAAATGTTCTCTGATCTTCTTGCTTGTGAAATGGAGAAGTTAGAAGAGGGTTTCAAAGATAAAAATAAGAGAAGGTAGCAGCTTGCCATAAGGGGTTTGAGGTTAAGGAACTTTCTTGGGGCGCAGTGGACTGTGACAAAGCCAACCGAAGTAACTTTTACTTGATGTTTGATTTTGCTTTGTTAGTTGTTGCACTTTCTTAACCATTGGTCTCCTTACACACCCTCAGCTGTCTCATGGTCATTTAATTGCAATGTGGTTCGTGGCAAAAAAAAAATTGAACTTTTACTTTGTTATTTACTCTATGTCTCGTTGTTATAATTCCTATATAAGAGAAAATAATTATTATTTTAATTTTTAATATAAAATTAATTATTATTTATATTTATATTTTATAATATTAATAACAAATAATAAAATTTTTAATCAATTAATGATTATAAAATTATTAATCTTTTATCTGTTTATTATTATTATTATTTTGTCTATAGAATAAAAATTGTTATTATTTTAAGACGGAGGGAGAGTATTCGGTTTATTACAGGGTTAAGGATCATGGAGGAGACCATGACCGTATTGTCCAAAAAAAAATATTATTTATCTGAATGTCACGTCAACAGTAAATTTTATCATAGCGTCACGTGTCTTATTTTGCTTGTCAGTCCAATGAAATACGTGGTGGACACGTGGTAGACAGGGAATATTTCGTTGGGAAGCCCAGCAAATTAGGTGGACATGTGACAGATAGGGAGTAATTCGCTAGGGAGTCCAGCAAATTAGATGGACACGTGGCAGATAAAGAGTATTTTGCTGGAGATCCCAGCGAATTACGTGACAATGGAAAAAAAACTCAAAACTTCAAACGGTCATAACTTTTGATAGAAATGTCCGATGGAGATGTATGATATGTCAAAACGCTCGAAATTTGCCCAGGGTTTCACATCTGAATTTCAAGCGTTTTGATATATCATACGCCTCCATCAGACATTCTATCAAAAGTTATGAACGTGTGAAGTTTTGAGTTTTTTTTTCCATTGCCTCGTAATTCGCTGGAATCCCCACTGAAATACTTTTTCTGTCACATGTCCACCTAATTCATTGGGCTCCCTGGCGAATTACTCCCTATCTGTCACATGTCCATCACGTATTTTGCTGGACTGACAAGTGAAATAGGACACGTGATACTCTGATAAAATTTCCTATTGGCGTGACATTTAAATAAATAATTTTTTTTGAGGGGGCAGTACGATCAAAGTCTCGATCATGGAGTGGGAGAGGGTAGGGTGCGCTTGTGATTTGTGAAATTGGGATAGGTGTTGGCTTTGGACGACACGTAATTAACTTGGATTAATTTGATAATATATTTATAATTTGTTCGCATGATAAAAAAAGAAGGCTTTGGAAAAAAATGACGTTGAAAAAAAAAATCTTTGAGAGAAAAATCTTAATTGTGCATATACGATTTAAATCATTATAATTCTATGATGCAAATCTATTTCTCTCATCTTATATTTTGTAAATTTTGTATTTAGATCACATTTAAATATTTTAATTAAACATTTATTTCTTTATGTGTAATTCTTACAAAATAAAAGAATATTTATAAATTTAATTGAGAAATTCAAATTAGTTATAAAAAATTGATAAATTTCTACAAGAAATTTATTAAAATAAACTATAAAATACTTACACGAAAATCATATTTTTTTTTTATAAATTATTCTAAATGTCCTTATAGAATAACTGTGACGATTTTGTATACATAAATACTTTTACTTCTTTCAAAATTAACTATTCACCTGACAATCAAGCTTCTTTCGTGATTAATTATTTTGGCCTCGAACTTACTATTTTAAAAAGCAACCCACAAAAATCTTTGTAGGGAAACAACCAAAAGTATAATAATCAGAGATCAACCATCAAATCAGAAGGAGATTAATTAATCACGGATTTATACGATAAGAAATTAAGCATTTGAAGTAAAGTCTAAAATGGGTAAGAGAAGTGTTCAAAACATAAAGGGAAGTGCACAATTTCGTCTAAGTCAAGATCATGGTTGAAAGTAGAAACAGGAAGAGCAAAGATTGGGTCTTTTGTCATGGTTTAAAGTTTGAACAAGCACCTGTGGATGATTCCCGGAGGAGAGTGTCTGATTTGAAAGGTTTGTAAACTTGTGTTCACTGGCAACAGCCGGAGATTTCGTGAAATGACAACATTCAGAGAAGGAAGCCAAGAATCTTCCCACGCATAAAGAGTACCAAACTGTGCTTGAATTCCACCATATCCATTGAATTATTGCGTGTTTCCGTGATTGTTTGCAAAGTTGATAACGGGGTTTAAGGTGGTTTTAATTTTGAGTATTAAATTTAAAAAAAAAAAAATTAGCTTTTAGTTTTAGTTTAAAAAGAAATTTAAATTAATTTTTAAAATATAATTATTTTTAAACAAATTTATTTTGAAAGTTTCACATCGTATTAAAATTAAATTAAGAAAGCTTTTGTGTGATATATAGTGACGACAATGATGATGATGATGATGTCAGCAATGAAAACAATAGTGATATCAATGGTGATTGCAATGATAGTGGCGATGACAGAGCTGGTGGTGGTGGTGGATGTGACATTGGTGGTGACAATGACGATCCAGTCGTGGTAGCAGTGTTCGTGGTGGTAATCAATGGTAACGACGTTAGATGTGGTGGTGGTGACGATGGTAATATTAGTGGTAGTGATGGTGGTGGCGACGTTAGTGGTGATGACGGTGATGAAGATGATATTAGTGGTGGTGATATTGGTTGTAGCAATGTCGGTGTTGTTGGTGACGATGGTGATAGTATTGACGGTGGTGGAGTCACTACTACATTAATAGCTTTTTATGACGCGTGTTTTAAGACGGTTGTCGAAAAATCGTCGTCGTTTGAGTACTGGTGGCATTTTTGTAAATATTTGAAAATTTTTAAAGACAACAACGCAATACAAAATCGGTTTCTTCAAGAACCGTCTTTAAAAACAAGACTTTAAAGACGGTGGAAGAACCCGTCTTCGAAAACCTTTGGATTTCCATTTTATCTAGCGTGCCCTCTCACATTCTATTTAGGGTTTCTTTCTCCCTCTCCATGCTCTCTGAGCACACACCACTACTTTGTTCCTCACATTCAACACCACCTTGGGTTGCTGCAATGGGAAAAGCCTTCGACATCGAAGCCGAGAATCTGTGAGTCTTTGTGCTGCGTGTGAGTCTTATTGTGAGTCTTTGTGAGTTAAGTCTTTAAGAATACTTTTTCCGCTACGTGTGATCACCTTCTATTTTAGGCATCCCTCCGGATCAGCAGCATTTGATTTTCGCCGGAAAGCAACTGAAGATGGAAGGACCTTGGCCGATTACAACATCCAGAAGGAATCAACCCTTCACCTTGTCCTCAGGCTTCGCGGTGGCATCATCGAGCCTTCCCTCATGGCTTTGGCTCGCAAATACAACCAGGACAAGATGATTTTCCGCAAGTATGCACTCTATCATTTTTTTGTATGTTTTTTTTATTGTGTTTTATGGGACAATAACTTAGCACCTTTTGCTTCTCGAGTGGAAAATGGGTTATTCTTGTTCCCTATATTAATGTCCATCTATACTTTGTCAACTGTGATTGTTACTCTCAATTGATTTTCATTGTTGGTACATTCTAGCTTTGTGTTTTATGATACTTTTATTTTGGATTGGAAATATTTAATTGCTAATTGCTTGCTTCTTCTGTTATACTGAAGTGTGTTGGTTTTGGTTTGGTAGATGCTATGCTCGTCTGCACCCTAGGGCTTTGAATTGCCGAAAGAAGAAGTGCGATCATAGTAACCAGGTCCGTCCTCATTTGATGTTGAATTTTGTATTTTTTTTTCTTCTTCCTCCGTTTAGTTGTTTAAAGATGATTGACTTTGAAAAATGTTTCTCTCTTGCAGTTGAGGCCTAAGAAGAAGATCAAGTAAATTCTGGGTGAGATATTGTTGGTCTCTACTTTCATGTTGTTGGACTTAGAATAGGGACTGGTTTGATATTTTTTGTGAGTTGAGTCATGACTTGTCAAAATTGCATGTCTGTCTGAAATTTGTGTACTTAGGAATAGGCATTGGTCTAGCTATTTTCTTATATTCCTACAAAATATAGCAGTTTTTGTTTTTACTCCCTGCAGATATGACACTAATCCACTTATTTGACATTATCCTATAAATTTCATGTAAGTAAAGTAATGCTGATTTTCAATTTGGTAACCGATAATTATCCCTTATATCCAATCCACTTTGTTTCAGGGAACAACATAAGTGATTCTTGCAGGACTAGTTGGAGCTTTGAAATTGGTTGAGGGAGACTTGACTGATCACAGGTTCTTACTCCTTGTTGCTGGAGAGGTAAGTCAATACCATGTGTCCTTCTTTATTGTTTCTTGGAGATAGGAAAGTTTAATCATTTCCTGTCAGTAAAAAGGTGTTAAAAAAAAGATAGTATTGAACATCATCAGATATTCAGATCACTTTGAATTGTTCATTTACATTTCCTTACAACTAACTATTATATCATCCATGTCCTTGTGGATGAATTGTATGGTTTGAAGTTGCAGGCTGGCATTGGAATAGCAGAACTCATAGTACTTGAAACATCAAAACAGGTTAAATTATGATGTGAGGCATTGCATGAATGATTTGTTTTATTAATCAGTGACTTGCCCCTCAGATTACCAGAGCATGATTTGGCTGTTATCCCATATGTTCCAGTTGTGATGCTACCGGTAAGCTATTATTTTACTTTTATTTTCATCATTTTATTGAAGTTCTATTTCTTGGTTTCTTAATATGCTTGTAGTGAGTAGTTCTAATATATGGGTATTCTTTAGGAAATTATCTGTAAATATGAATCTAACATTATATAGGAACATTCTGGATATATTTTTGACAGTTAGGGGTGATCAACATTACATGTGAGCTAGTTGATCCAGAAGGTCTACTAAAGCAGCTGAAGGTGTTGAAATCAGTACATGTTGATGGTGTTACGGTAGACTATTGGTGGGGAATAGTGGAGGCACATGCTCCACAAGAGTATAATTGGAATGGTTACAAGAGACTCTTTCAAATGGTGCGAGATCCTTTATTTTTTGTTGGTATCAATCATAAGAAAATGGAATCCATAATTTTCTTGTTCCCACTTCTCTCTAAGTTTTTTTTGTCACATTTCTCTGCCTTTGATCTGCACACACAACAGCATCCCTCTAAAAAAAACATAGAGGGATAAAATAAAAACCTGAAGGAATGATTCTTATTTTCTACTTCTGTTTTCTCTTTATCCTTTTCAACAAAGGATAATTCATAATTTATACTCATAATTCACTTCTGAACTTTGACTCATGAAAACCTTGATTCACTTTTGATTGTCCTTTTTTTTGTGTGTTTGAGTATAAATATCTGGGTTATATATGTGTATGAAATGAACTGTTATATTCTCTATCAGATTCATGGTTGTGTATTTAATTGAACCTATAGGGAAAAGGAGTTCTGCTTGATGGGTAGACAATGCGCTCCCAATGTTTATGAAACCAACATGTTTGGTTTTGCTTCATCATCATCAAGTCAGTAGGTTATTGACAGTGCACAAGACTAAACTTAAAGTGGGTCTAGTAGGCAATAAAAATATGTGGTTTTAATGTGGTATAACTGCCTTTGATCTTGAAAAATATTTGATTAAGCAGGTTTTAATGACTCATGTTTTAATGACTCATGTCACGGTGAATTTGAAATGTTTGACTTGAAAACAGTGAACATTGTACTTAGAAAGACAAGACATGCAATTAATAGTAAAGGCCCATACTTGTATTATAGTAAATGTTTTCATTTGAACATTTTAAAATTTAAATGCTTTGCAGGTTGACCTTACTTAGTATGTAGAGAATGGTATGAATGCGAAGAGGAGAACTCGAACTCCAGCTTGGATGAAAGATTTTCATTGTTAATGAGAATTGGATACTTGAATTGATGTTGTAATCTATAATATAGATTCATTTGGTTAGTTAGTAAGAAGTTGCTGATGTGGCACATAATTGCTGATGTGGCTTAGTGGTACAAAGAAGTTAAGTCATAGGGTATTAATAAAAAGAAGTGTAACGGATTGTGATATTCAATTTTAAAGAAATATATCGATTACTTTCTTGTTTCCAGAAGCTCTTCGAGCCTTAGGGAACTTGTTCCTTAACATTGGTGCTTTCACATAGAACACAATGCGCCTTCAGGATTTATCTGAGGAATTTGGTTCCTTTCAATTGCGCATGGATTGCAGTTTGAAGGAGATCAACAATCGTTTCAATGATCATCAATCGTTGTTTACCAGTATCACGTCTCATCTTCAATAGATTTAGGTGGCGATTTCAAAGGTGGAAAATTGTTTGGGGGAAAATCATCACTCTCGTGTTCCTCTAGGTTCGGTCAATCACGATTCTTCTGAGGCTACTCCTTCACGTTTGGATTCTGGAGATCCAAGAATGGTTCTCAAATCAGTGAGGATGGAATTGCCTTCTTTTGATGGTAAGGACCCGGTTGGGTGGGTTTTTCGTACGGAGTTATTTTTTGGGTTACAGCAAATTTTGGATGCTTTGAAAGTGCGGTTGGCTGGCATGAAGATGGTAGGTATAGCTGGTCCTTGGTTCTAGAGGTTGTTTAGTGGTGGAACTATTCGATCATGGGAAGATTTGAAAGATGTTGTGAAACAACGATTTGGTGGAACAGTTTATACTGATCTCAGGGGCGTCTTGTCCAAATTAACGTAGGAAGGTAGTGTTGGTGATTATATTAGAGATTTTGAAGCAATGATTAATCAATTAACCGACTTTTCTGATGAGATTTTGATGAGTTTCTATGTTTCTGGGTTACAACCTGATTTGAGGAGAGCCATTCAATTGCATAAACCAGTTTCGTTGCATCAAGCAATGCAATTGTCTCTTACATATTAAGCTCATTATACAGAATTGAGGGGTTCCTTAACATCTGGTAACAAAAAGTTTTATGCGAAGCCTTTGTCGGTTGTGGAGCCACAAGTCGAGTAGTAGTGTTTTACCAGTGAATAAAGTGGGGGTTCCTGCATTACGTTCTTCTGTTTCAGTAAAGAAGATGTCTCATGATGATTTACAGAAGAGGAGGGCTCTGGGACTTTGCTATACATGTGATGAAAAATGGACATCTAAGCACAAATGTCCAGCGAAAATGTTGTTGATGGTTGGCGAACCGGAGGAGGAAGAGGGAAGATGTGATGAACATATAGTTTGGCATCCTGATATTCTTCATCATGATCATTCTGATGTTGCATTACACTCTCTGGAAAGTGAGTATAACCCTCAAGCATTACAGTTCCAAATTTCATTAAGTGACAGGTCAGTTTCAATCCTTATCGATTATGGTAGCTCACATAATTTTGTTCAAAAGGATTTGGTTGTTGTTTTGGGTATACCGATGGTTAAAATTCCTAAAATGAGAGTCTTTTTGGGGAATGGGGATTTTTTGTTGTGTGAGAAGAAACGCCTTGCTGTTATGTTGAATATTCAAGGATATGAATTTTGTGTGGATCTTTGGGTAATTGATTTAACAAATTTGGGAATTATATTGGGCATTATGTGGCTGAGTTCATTAGGAAGGGTTATTCATGATTATGGTGATCCTTCAATGGAGTTTAATTGGAAGGGTCAGCGAGTGATATTGAAGGGTGAAGTAGGTTTACATGGATCACCTCACTCTTTGGCAGATTGTTATGCTTTATCTTCAGTTGTGTCAGAGTCAAATGTTGGGGAATTGTTACCCGAGTTGGTGGCTCTTAAAGACAAAGTTTCTTTGGAAGTGTGGGATATGTTAGTACACTATCAGGAAGTCTTTCAATTACCTAAGGGACTTCCTCCTACAAGGAATTTTGATCATGCGATTCACCTGGTTGAAGGGGCAAAACCAGTAAATGTTAAACCTTATAGGTATGCTCATAGTCAGAAATCGAAAATTGAAAGGTAGGTGGCAGAGTTATTGGCTTCGGGTTTCATTAAGGTGAGTAGAAGTCCCTTTTCTTCACCTGTTTTCGTGGTTAAGAAGCAAGATAATTCATGGCGAATGTATATTGATTATCGTGCACTCAATAGTATCACAATTAAGGATCGTTTTCCAATACCTACGATAGATGAATTACTGGATGAGTTAAAGGGGGCCAGTGTGTTTACTAAGTTGGATTTGAGATGTGGATACCATCAAATAAGGTTGGTTCCGCAAGATACTTCCAAAACTGCTTTTAGAACACATGAGGGGCATTATGAGTTTTTGGTAATGCCATTTGGCTTAACCAATGCTCCTTCTACTTTCCAAGCTACAATGAATCAGATATTCTGAGCTTATTTGAGAAGATTCATCATTGTTTTTTTTATGATATCTTAATCTATAGTGATTCTTTTTTGGAACATTTGAAGCATCTGTGACTGGCTCTAGATTGCTTGTAGAAGAACCAGTTTAAAGTCAAAATCAGTAATTGTGGCTTTGCCTTGTATGAGATTGATTACTTAGGCCATTTGGTTTCGGGTGAGGGAGTCAAAGCAGACCCGAAGAAAATTTCAGCAATGATGGATTGTCCACTTCCTAGGAGTGTGAAGAAGTTAAGGGGTTTTATTGGGCTCACTGGTTATTATAGAAGGTTTATTAGGCAGTATGCTACAATTGCAGCTCCTCTTACAGATCTTACGAAGATGAATTCTTTTGTTTGGTGTGATGCAGCTGATAAAGCTTTTCGGTTACTCAAGGAAGCAATGTCTTCCACTCCAGTTCTGATTTTGCCAAACTTTTCTCTTCCTTTTGTAATTGAAATAGATGCTTCTTCAGTTGGTGTTGGAGTTGTGCTTTTACAAGAGAACAGACCAATAGTATATTTTAGCAAGAAATTGGGACCTCGAATGCGTGTAGCTTCTGCTTATGTGAGGGAACTTTTTGCAGTGACTGAAGTTGTAAAGAAGTGGAGACATTATTTGATTGGTTTGAAGTTTGTAATCAGAACGGATCATAGGAGTTTGAAGGAGTTGTTATCTCAAACAATTCAGACAGTAGAGCAACAAAAGTATGCGTGAAAGCTAATGGGGTATGATTTTACTATTGAATATAAACCTGGTAGTTCAAATGTTATAGCAGATTCATTATCTCGAATGTATGAGGAAGATGCTTCGGGTAGTGTTTTGGCCTTGGTTTTAGGTGTTACTTTTGACATTGTTGATCAAATTAAATGTGAAAACAATTCTGATTCTGAGTTACTGTCTATTCATTCAAAACTACAAAATGGTGAGGCTGTTGATATCAATTTTTCCATAAGGGAGGGTGTTTTGTATCACAAGCATCGTTTGGTGCTTGGTTCTCAGTCCCAACAGGTATTGTTGAAGGAAGCTCATTCAACTCCACTTGGTGGTCATGCAGGAATAGCTCGTACTTTCCTTCGATTATCAGCTTCATTTTATTGGCTTAATATGCGAAAAGATGTGAAGGATTGGGTTAGCAATTGTGCAATTTGTCAGATGGTGAAATCAGCTACAACTCCTCCTTATGGACTGTTACAACCTTTGCCGATTCCTGCTGGTGTCTTTGAAGATCTTAGCATGGATTTCATAACAGGTTTGCCTCTGTCAAGGGGTTTTTCTGTTATTTTGGTTGTTGTGGATCGTTTAACAAAATTTGCACATTTTGGAGCTCTTACTTCTCCTTATACAGCTGCTAAAGTGGCTTCATTATTCTGTGATTTAGTGGTGAAACTACATGATTTTCCTAAAACCATAGTTTCTAATCGAGATAGTGTCTTTTTGAGTAAGTTTTGGTCTTTGATGTTCAAATTTAGTGGGACTACATTGCGCATGAGCACAGCCTACCATCCACAATCTGATGGTCAAACAGAAGTTACTAATAGGTATCTTGAGCAATACCTTAGGGCCTTTTGTTGTGATGAAAACCATTGATGGTCCTTGTATTTGAGTAGGGCAGAACTGCATTACAACACAGTTGTGCACTCTTCGATTGGTATGAGTCCCTTTCAAGCTTTGTATGGTAAGTTACCTACCATGGTTCCACATTATGATCCTGGCTATGTGAGGGTGGAAGCTGTTGATGAAACTTTGATTCATAGAAATGAATTGTTAGCAAAGTTGAAGGATCACTTGCAAGCAGCTCAGAACAAAATGAAAATTCAATCTGATAGGCATCGAAAGGATGTTGTTTTATCAGTAGGGGATTTGGTGTTGGTAAAACTTCAGCCATATAGACAAATTTCAGTTGCTAGAAGGAGTAATCAGAAAATTGCAAAGAGGTATTATGGCCCTTTTCCTGTAGCCCATGTCTTACGTCCGGTTTCTTATCAGCTTCAATTACCTGAGGGTTGTAAGATTCATCCCTCATTTCACATATCTATATTGAAGCCTTTTCGTGGAGACCATAAGGATGTGGTTCCTGCTCTTCCTGAATTGAGCCATGAAAATTTTCCTATTCAAGAGCCTTTATCTGTTCTAATGCATCATGGCATTTCTGATGCTAAGGAAACTCATAGACAGTGGTTGGTTCAATGGTCACATGCTTTGCCCGAGGATGCTACATGGGAAGAAGAGGAGGATTTGAAGTTGCATTATCCAAACCTTAATCTTGAGGACAAGGTTTCTTTCGAAGAAGGGGAAAATGTTATTAATGCTAAGAGGAGAACTCGAGCTCCAGCTTGGATGAAAGATTTTCATTGTTAATGAGAATTGGATACTTGAATTGCTGTTGTAATATGTAATATAGATTCATTTGGTTAGTTAGTAAGAAGTTGCTGATGTGGCACATAATTGCTGATGTGGCTTAGAGGTACAAAGTAGTTAAGTCATAGGGTATTAATAAAAAGAAGTGTAACGGATTGTGGTATTCAATTTTAAAGAAATATATCGATTACTTTCTTGTTTCCAGAAGCTCTTGGAGCCTTAGGGAACTTGTTCCTTAACAGAGAAGCATTAATTTTAATTTGTGTGGTTTGAATTTTTTAATTAATAACATTGGATTTGACCAAAATTATGGTTGAAGTGTCCTAACCATAGCACCACAGGAACTATAGAAGGAGACAATTTACTTGCCACCGGAAAGCTCGTAAGTTTCAGTGAATAGTCAATAAATACATAAAATAAAATCTTGTAAATTACAGAGTGGTGGCACAAAGATGAAGGGCATTAAGATTTTTCTTTTTCTTGTGAATCAATTGAACTTAATCAATTTACAGAGTGGTGGCACAAAGATGGAGTGCACGTACAAGGCACTACTGTTACTGTTTATTTTAACCAAACATGTTATTACCTTTGGAGATTTTGTTGTTTACTCTATTTATTTATTTGTAATTTGTTCCTTACCTTCATTTACTGTATTTAGGATGTTGTTTTGGCTAGAGTATTGGATGAGGCTACTAGTACTGATAGAGAGAGGGTAGGCTTAAGTCTCTCGGCAGTTAAAGCTTTAGTGCTACGTGAAAAGGAGGACAAACTTACATACGAGTTTACTAGCAATGAGAAAGTTGTGTAGTTAATTAATTCTCTGTTTGATCCAGGTATGTCAATTGTAGGTGGTTTGCTGATATGAATTAAATTTTCAATTGTGACAATCTATGGATGATAGTATAAAAGAAATCTTTACTTTGATAGAATATTTCAATTAGATTTATAATTATATGCTAGGAGCAAAAGATAAATGTTTTATTTTCATTATCTACCTATAGTTGATATGTTGACTCCTCGTAAGGATTTTTTGCAAGGGGCTTCTTGTCATTTAAGCCATCTATTCCAAAAAGCTTGTTGCTACGTGGGAAGCATACCGTTAAGCTTGTTCGATAGTCTTAAATAATAGCATACTTTCACTGTTGGTTTCTTCATCCCCCTTCCCTATCATTCTCACCCTTTTCATAAATAAGATTCCATTAAGAATTGCCAAAAGGTTATTGGTGTGGAAAGCCCCCTTCAGCCCCCTTCCCTATCATTCACAAACATAATTAATTTAATTTATATATCATAATACATGTTTGCATGCCACACACGTTCATTTTTTGTTTTTGTTTTGCATATACTTCACCCCACCACTAGGCACTTAGTGGGTTCCACACATGTCTATCTAATATCTTAAAATTAATACCAAATCAATAATTTATTTTATTAACATTTTTGTGATACATTATTTATAAATTTATACTAGTTTGGTAAAAACATAATATTGCATACTAGTTTGACACTTTCTCAATGTTATTACGTTGTAGGAAAAATCAACTCAAAGCTTTGTATATCCAGAAGGATTATATAATGTCTTAAAATTCATTGCCACTAGGTACCAATCTCCCAAGATTTACATCACTGAAAATGGTTCGTGTAAATACCTATGCTGTTTTTCTTTTCATATTGTAACATATATAATATTAAATATACATTCTTTTTCTAAATTGATTAATTAATGTTCTCTTTTTGGAACCCTTTTTACTGAAGGTATTGCTTTAGGTGTCATCCAAAATCCTTCGAAAGATAAACAGAGGAAGGATTATACATACACACATAGTAAATGTCATAAAAATATATATATGCAACTTTAATTTTTATTATTATTTTTTGTACTTAATGAAAATTAAGATATAATTTACACACGCAAATATATATATATATATTAAATTTAAATCCTAATTTGATAATATATATATATAAGTTGAAAAGCTTTTGACGACATTCCACTATTTCCTGCTTTTTTATTGTTGTTATTTTTTTTAGCCTTATGTATTGAAATTAGCATCATTGCATTATCTGGAACCTACTCAACACCATAGAGGTCGGCTAGTTCTGCTGCACTTTTGATTAGAGACCCTACCATTATGCGTGATAGGGCAGGAAATTTTGTGCTTCCTAGAGCTGATGTGATGAAATTGAGAGACCGCTTGAGAAATGAAGTATTAGTTGCAGGTTCATTCTTTAGTAGATTAAGATATCATAGGACATTCCATCATAAGCCAACCAGCGATGTAGATCTACTACTACAAAGTACGCTTTCTACGTCGATTGTTTACTCCTTTCTACGTCGGTTCAATAACCGTCGTTACTGTAAGTGTCGTTGATAAGTTATATTTTTATGTCGGTTGTTGACCGTCTTAGAAAGTGACATTTTAAGACGGTTGTTTAGCAAAAACTGTCTTAGGATGCCACTTTCTAAGACGATTGTTACCAAAAATCGTTTTAGAATGTCACTTTCTAAGATGGTTGTTAACAAAGAACCATCTTAGAATAGGGCTTTCTAAGACGGTTTTTAAACTACAACTGTCTTAGAAAACGTTATTCTAAGACGGTTATTACACTACAACCGTTTTAGAAAAGAGTTGTTACGTAAAAACCGTCTTAGAATGTAGCTTTCTAAGACGGTTGTAGTTTAACAACTGTCTTAGAAAACCCTATTCTAAGACGGTTATTAAACTACAACCGTCTTAGAATGGTATCGTTCTAAGACGGTTCTTTCGTTAGAACCGTCTTAGAATGTAACTTTCTAAGACAGTTGGTTAAAAACCGATGTAGTTTCATTTTTTTTTAATATTTATTTTTTTCAAAATTTTTTTACGCGTACATAATAATAACCGTGGCGATATGATCAATCTTAATGAACCATACAATGTATATAAAAATAAATATCATTTCATTAACAAGATTAATCTCAAAGTTTCACTAACAACAATATACATAGGATAAAATATAACATCTATAACATTTTGTGATGCTAATTACAATGGTAAAAAAAGTCTACAAAACAAGATATATACTGCCATATCCCATACAATATACAAGGTATATGCATTAATGAACCCCAAAAAGATTGTTGTGCTAACTCAAACATCAATACAAATATAGAGAGATGTCAAAGTTGTACTTGCTTGGGGGTAAGCGTGCTCTAGTGCATCTACATTCATAAACTGAAACTTTCTCACTCACTTCAAGCTGAAGGAACAGGATTATCATTAAGCGACTCATGCCGTCCGTGCTCTCTTGCACCATCCTTGTCCACAATTTTAATAACAAAGTTGGGCGGCGCAACAACAAGCAGTTGCAGAGGCCAGTTCTTTGGCATAAGAAGCTTCTTCAGAGAGTTTCTGATTCTGCACATGCAACCCACTATTCTCTTCTGACAAATGAACTTGCTGTAGCTTCATTTTTCATTTTCAATCTCCTGAAGAGTGAAGCTAAATGTCAGACAATTCAATCGAATCAAAACTGTAACTTGGGCAAGAAAAATAACTATTGCTGAAGCTAGCCTCTGCAAATATATAGTTCACACAAAATCCTTAAAATTGATTTTATGTAGTAATCCTTACTTGATTTTATTAGTAATAACTAACAGACTGAAGGCAGAGGAAGTATACAGACTATTAGGGAAGCATTAACAACCGAGTATTATTTATATAAGCCAGGAGTAGCTTAGTGACAAAGAATACTTGGGTCTTAATCTCAGAGGGAGATTAAGGGTAGTGCCAGGAGTGACCTAAAGAGTACTCATTGTAGCCAAAAGTGACATAAAATATACTTGGTTGTAGTCAAAGAATTGATTAGTGGAACCCTTCAAGGTTTGTAGGAGAACTGGACGTAGCCCAAGAGTTGGGGTAAACTAGTATAAAACCTATGTTTTCTTTAGTGCTTCTATATAACTAGTTCCTCTTTATAAGGTACTTCAACACTATTGTGTCCAAGTCTTGCGTACTGGTTTTTAAACATAAAGCTATTTTGAATCCCTTGGACGAAGCCCATCGTCCATTGAAAAATCTATTTGAGAAAAGAATTCAAAGGTTTTTGAAAGACCAAGTTTTATCCATCACACCTTTCAACCCCCTTTTTAGTGTTTTTCAGGTACTTCAGGTGGTGGCGATGACAGTGGCGATGGTGGTGGTTGTGATAGTGGTAGCGGTGGTGGCAGAAAAAAAATGTCATCTTCAAATGTGGGAAATGTGTGTGTGTGTGTGTGTGTTTTTTAAAACTAAAAACTAAACCTACAAAACATTTTTCTTGGTTTTGAAAATGGATGTAAAAATGTTTCTAAAATAATTTTAAAACTATTTAAGCTCCATTTTTGCCAAACAAGTTTTGTTTTGAAAATATCATTTGTAACCCAAAAACTCGCAATCACCCCAAATGGGCCCTTAATTTTGTAAAGGTTGTTTTTTTCTAAATTCAAAATTAAAATAAAATTATGAAATTTTAAAATTTGTAATAGAACTTATATAGGTTCGCTTAGTTTATATTTTAACAAAATTGAATTAAGAAAAAGATGGTGAAAATTATTTATGAAAAATTAGGTTAAATATATAAATTTGCATTTTAGAATGATATTTTAAAAACAAGTTTAAAAAGTTGATATTGTTTGAAAATTGAAAGGTAAAGTGTAATAAGTTTTTAAACATAATAAAGTGATTGGACATAAGTTGTTAATGTATTAAAGTTAAGGTTGAATCGCTTAGATACTACTGAGTTTAATCTTTGGCGAGACAATTTTTTACCAGGTTTTACTTATCTCCCAACCGAACTCTGGGATTAGTCAGAGTCTCTTTCCCTTAAGACAAAAAAAAAACATAAATTCCTTTTTATATATAAATGTGTAAAGCTGTTTACTTTATCATACCTCTAGTTTTTTCACTTTCAATCACATTCACTTTTATTAGAATACTCTCCTTTCATGAATCAATATAGACTCCACTCTTCTAATATGCATATGGTATATTGTTTTAAGTTTTTAATAGGCTAAATTATAATTTTGATCTTTTATTTATATTTTAGGGTTGAATTTGGTCTCTTACATTTAAAAAGTTTAATTTTAGTTATTAATTTGTTAAATCTGAGTCAATGTTGCCCTTTCAAAATATTAATCATTTTTATTTATTTTAGGTCATGTTTTTAACCTTTTTTATATATTAAATATGTAAAACTTATCTTATTAGATTCATCCACCTGAAAATTAGAAGAACTAATCTTTGAAACAAAAAAAAAAAAA
>PYAF01001260.1:516940-528116 GCA_007407185.1 Glycine tomentella
AATTTTATTACTTCAGTAACTAAAGTGAGGGCACATGGCGATTTACTCAACATATATATCAAAATAAAATAGGTTTAAATATGTTTTTCTATTTTGTAAATTAGTATTTTTTATTTTTTAATTATATAAGTTTATTTTTCTAATTTTGGTCTCTATAAGTTTATGTGTTTTTAATTTGGATTCATGTAAAATATTTTACTTATTTTTAGTCTTTATAAATTTCCATTTTCCAATTTTGATCTATTTAACTACAAACTTATGCGGATTATAAATAATAATAATAATAATATTAAAGAGACTAAAATTAAAAAAAAAAAACAGAAACTTCCGAGAACAAAAAAAAAACTTATAGAACTCAAATTTAAAAAGTGTCAAACTAATAGGAACTAAAATTAGAAAAATTAGGGAATAAAAAAATTAAGAAACGCCAACAAAATATATACGCTCAAATTAAAAAAGTCTCAAATTAAGGTTTTGTTTGGGAGAGGGATTTTGGAGGAGAAGGAAGGGAAGAGAAAGGTTTAGATGATGTCATCTCCTTGTCTTGTTAGAGAGTTTTAATTTTTGAGGGAAAGGATTTGAGGATTTTTAAAACTCCTCCAAAATCCTCCAAAGCCTAAAAATTGTTGTTCCCCCAATTTGGGGGGTTTTTAGAAGGAAAAGTAATTAAAATTACTATTCTACCCCAACTACAAATTCCAAAATATATTAAAATATATTTTTAATATATTTTTATATTTAAATTATATAATTTTCATATTTAACATCTTATTAAATCTCAATTTTCCTCTCTTAATATATTTTTAACTCCCAAACAAGGAGGAAGGAACTTCCCTCATTTTTCTCCCTTTCCTTCTCCTCCCTTCCCCTCCAATCTCTTTCCTTTCCTTTCCCTCCAATTTCTTTTCTTCCCTTCCCCTCCTAACTCCCAAACAAAGCCTTAGGCTTTGTTTGGGAGAGAGATTTTAGAGGGGAAGAGAGGGAAGGAAAAAGTTTAGGTAGTGGAGTTTTAATTTTTGAGGAGAATGATTTGAGGATTTTTAAAACTCCTCTGAAACCATCCAAAGCCTAAAAATTGTTGTTCCCCCAATTTGGGGGTTTTTAGAAGGAAAAATAATTAAAATTACTATCATATCCCAACTATAAATTCAAAAATATATTAAAATATATTTTTGATATATTTTTACATTTAAATTATATAATTTTCACATTTAACATCTTATTAACTCTCAATTTTCTTCTCTTAATATATTTTTAACTCCCAAATAAGGAGGAAGGAACTTCCCTCATTTTTCTCTCTTTCCTTTCCCTTCCTTCCCCTTGAATATCTTTCCTTCCCTTTTCCTTCTAACTCCCAAAGAAAGCCTCAAGGGGAAGAGAGGGGAAGAAAAGGGAGGAAAATGAAGAAAATTCTTTTTTCCTTATTTGAGTTAAAAATATATTAAGAGAGGGAAATTGAGAGTTAATAAGATGTTAAATGTGAAAATTATATAATTTAAATATAAAAATATATTTTAATATATTTTTGAATTTGTAGTTGGGGTAGGATAATAATTATATTACTTTTCCTTCTTAAAAACCTCCAAATTAGGGGATCAACAATTTTAATGGTTTGGAGGAATTCAGAGGAATTTTAAAAATCCTCAACTTCTTTTTCTCAAAAATTAAAACTCCCAAACAAGAAAATATTACTATCCAAATCTTTCCTTTTCCTCCCTTCCCCTCTAAAATTCCTCTTCCAACCAAAGCGTAAGTGTTTGTGCCTCGGTGATTCAGGTTGTATGAGAAACAACTTGGTCCTCACCATGTGGAGAGTCGACAGAGCGTTATTGGTGATCTTGCTGTTTCAGCAACAGCAAATTTCTGCGACCAACAACGACCAAGACCATGCTTGCCCCCCTTCTTCCTGCGGCAAAATCACCCAACATAAGATTTCCATTTCGATTAAAAGGCCACCCAAAAAGGTGCGGCAACAACAGTTACGAGCTGGCCTGTGAAAATAATAATGTTACGTTGTTATCTTTGTTCTCTGGAAAATATCATGTGCAAGCAATCAACTACAACAATTTCACAATCCGAGTGCCTCCTCCCTTCCTCACTATTTGTTGACTCAATCCAATTCCAGTGTTGTTTCTCATTATAGCACCATAGATTATCGATACCAAGCCATTTAATCAAAATTCATTTCCAATAATAAATTTCATTAATTGTACCCAACAAATCCTTCATCCGCCAACTGGCACACCAAAGGCTACTATATATACGCCATCCTTGGTGACATAATGACATGGGACATTGAAGTTGGTTGTCATGCCATAATGGTGGTGTTCCGTTCCTTAAAAACGGAGATCCAGCAATATGCCAAAAATCACTATAGGATCAAACTCTCTCTCTCTGAAGATGCTTATGAAGATTAAAACAACTCCAGGAAGAAGATCACAGCACAAATTGGACGTGGGGTGTGTGCACTGTGAGAATGGAAAAGAGAGAGTAACAGTGTGTATGTGTCTTGCACCTTTGGTGTAAATGGCTATTTATGCTTACTGACATGTGGAAAAATAAGGAAATTATTCCTATTCTTGATCACGATCTTCTGAAAGATGAGCAGATATTCGGGATATTTGATGTAAAAATAACCTTCTGTATCTTCTTTGATTCTGTAAATATTTAGGATTTAATCTTCTTTAATCTTTCCCTAAATAGCTGTCTTGGGCCTTTTGGCTTTTGACCCAATATAAAATATCCGTAACAGTTGCCCCTCATCTCGGTCATTGAATAATCTGAATGACCGAGATGAATATATTGCGTTTTCACTTCCATAGCTGAGATAATTATTTCCGACAAGTCGGCCTAAGCGATATCCTTCTGATGCGTTATATATGGCCTTCTGTTCTTTTACGAGCCGACCTCATTTTCCGACTTCGGCCGAGATGACGAAACGTTTTCTTCTGCAGAGCCGATCTCTTTTTTCGACTTTGGCCGAGATAATGAAACGTTTTCTTCTGCGAAGCCGAACTCTTTTTCTTGACTCCAAGTTCCAAGGCAATGAAGTTCTTCTGCTGTCGTTTGGACATGTGAAATGACGCGCCTCCCTAGCATTTAGTGCTCTGCCATTTCTTTACACGTTCTAATCATGACCATCCCTTGTCATAAGTTTATTTTGCCCCTGTCTCTTGGTTAACTGGTCATAATTGCCCCAGTGATTAGGCACGTTTGTTAGTTATTATTTTTTAATTCCAATTTCGACGGTTACCATTTTTTAATTTCGTGGGTTTCGGCGGTTTCTTTCCACTCTTATAGCCTATACCTTGTCATTTTCCCCTACTTTCTCAAAACTTTGGCTCATTTCCCCCCTGTTGCTTGCTTTCGTTCTAGCATTCTTCTTTTTGCCCACGCATTTGGTGCTTCAGCTTTCCTTCTTCAAAGTTCTTCAATCCAGGTATCTCATTCTTCCTTCTATTTTTACTTCGTGATTCTGTATTGCTTCTTTTCTTCTCTATCCGTAACAGGTGGCTACTCTCCAATCCATGATACCTGATTGGTAGTGTTCGTCAGTGGCGAATCTACCTTTAAGGTTGGGGGGTAGTGCCCCCCTTAAATTTTCAGGATTAAAATTACTAATATGCCTTATATACATGCTAATGGAAGTGTTCCAAAACTGAGACAAAGAAGTCAAGACTCAAGAACCAGGGAGAGTGCCATAGTTGATGATGGAAACAAGGAAACCATCCCCGTAACAGTAGTGATTATTTTCTCTTAATATGCCCATTTATTGGGTTCGGTTTGAAAATGGGCCACAATGCAGCTGACATGAAAATTAAATGGTATGATAAAAGTTGGGTTCAGTTTGAATTAATAATAAGTTTCTAAAATTATATGTAGTTTATTAATAATTAAGTACAAAATTAAAAGAAAAGGAGTTTTTGAAAAAGCTACATGTAGGAGTTTATTTTCAGCTTAGGTGAAGCTTTTTTACAAAATAATTCTTTGATTCTAGCAAATGACATTCATCTTTCTATTTATTTTTCTTTTTTTGAAACTTATGGCCATTTATCTTTCCATTTCATCACAAAATCCGCCTAGCTTATTTATCTTTTGCTAGCCTTTTGCATTTGTTATATTTCCTTCTGTTTTAATATAAGACATTTTCAACATAATACATAAACTATAAAAATAGCTAATTCAAATGTTCTTCATGATTTTATTCTAAAACGAGGAAACCATCCCCGTAAATGACATTGTCACTCCATCATGACCAGAGAGTATTTTGGACCAGATTGGGGATTTGCAGATGGTGTAGCTGTTAAAGAGGTCGGTGAAAAAACTTTTCGCATATGCAAAGAGTTGATAGATGATGTTATTCTTGTAAGCCGTGATTCAATTTATACGTCAATAAAAATAAGATTTTATTTTGCTTACAAAGTTTGCATTCTAAATCTCTGATGCTAGATATATTTTTCAGGTTTATATTTATAACTTCATATATATGATATATATATATATATATATATATATATATATATATATATATTTCTCTACTCTCTAGTATCTTTTGTGAATGTTAAAAAATTTATTGTTTGTTCTTTTAGATTATGATTTATAATTATTTATCCTTTTAAAAAAATTTTACAAAATTTTTTTTCAGGAACGTTGCCCACGAATCCCCGCCACTAAGTGTGTGGATACCGCCGGTGCCCCCCTTAATTATTTTTCTGATCCACTATTGGTGTTCGTACAGCAATGGTGCACCTTCCTATAGTCTGATGCACAGGGTACTAGTCTATGGATTTGAGGTTTCATGGATGGATTTCGCCTGTGAGGTACATTGTGGACCTAAGTTTAGCTACCAATGTTCTCTCGACGATGACTCTTCCACCCACAAGCTTCGATGCGCAAAGATCTGCCAAAGTTTACTGGGATATGTTTCCATTAGATGTGGTAGGGGATTAAGTTTTAGTTATTAAGTAATTTCTTTGATTGGTATTGTTATAAATTTCTTGTGACCATTTGCGAAATTTAGACCCTCTAACATGCCGATTACTATTATTGTATTTCTTGCTTTAGTATTTGTCATATGTGATTTCACTCTTGCTTTGTTTAGTGGAAAAGAGGGAAACAGGGTACACACAAATACATTGATAAAATACGTTTTTAGTTAAGATATTCTTGATAAATCTTATTTTTAGTTATCGAACTTTTATACCACACAACACTTTATTAAAAATAAGTGTATTTTAGTCCCTGAATTTACTCTCATTTCTAGAGGGATTTTTAATTTAGATTATGATTGAAGAGGGACTAAAAATACATATTTTTTAGGGACTAAATTGGATAAGATGAAAGTTCAAAAACTATGAATAAGATTTAATAAAAGTATATAAAATAAAAATGAAAAGTATTTGATTGAAGATAAATAAATAAAAAATGTGAAGGGAGATATAAACAGATGATGGGTATAAATAGGTGAAAATAATTTAGTGAATTCCACAAATTTTAAAACTAATTCAACTCCAAATTTTCTCCCCAAAATAATCAAATAACTTTCATCATTAATGTCTTTTCGTTAGAAATTAAAAAAAAAAAAAAAGTGTTTTTATGATTTTATAGAGTTTTCACGTTAAACTAAATTGATATTTTTCCTTTATTAATCACTTGATGAAAGATAAGTTTTATGTATCTCCACTAATTTCTTTATCAATTATCAATTTTATAAACATAATCGTTTTAAAAAGTTATTTTAAAAAAAATTGATATGATGTTCCTTTAGTAGAGATTCATCCATCACTTATCTTATCACTCACAACGTGCATGTACTTCGTACTTCATTAAAGAAGTTCAGATCTTAATTAATTAGCTTTCATGCAACCTTAGACACAAAAAGAATAGTCATAGTCTTAAAATTGAAATGATTTTTTTATAACAGAGAATAAGATAATTAACTTACATCGATAGTGGGTTATTATTAAACTCTTTTTCAAAATATTTTAAAAACTTTTGTTTTTATTTTAATTTATATTTCTTGTTATTGATTTATCATTGTATTAATTAAATAATTTTTTAAACAAAAATTTAATTACAAGTTTTATATTTACCTGTATTTATATGAACCCATTGATTAATTAAAACACTTTTTAGTTTAAAATAAAATTAAAAAAAAAAAAAAGAAAACTTTTAAACTTGCTAATGGTTACTCTTACACACCAAATATATGGGTCTAATAAAATATCTCTTTAACTGTCCATTAGCTCAGAATTTCAACAATAAATGACGAGATCTCAACAACGTGCATAATGGCCATCGAAGGAGATCTCAACAAATAGATATCCTAATCCCAACAATCAGGAATTATATATTATCTAATCAATTATATCTTATCTAATCACAATGACAACAATTAACCTAAAGGTAACACCCTTATAAATAAGAGGTACGCTTGGTATGCTCGCAAGTATATTCATTCTCTGTCGACTCTATTATATGCTGTCACTGTGATAGCCATTCGGCTAGACATTCCTGTTCATAAAAACAGAACAATTGGCGCCATCTGTGGGGACGATAAAATTCGATTCCCACCCAGTAATGGTGAAAGCATAAGAGTTGCCAATCAAATCCTAATATGATGGGTGTAGAGCACAAGAAGGCAACCTCGTCAATATAGAATGTGAGATTCACCATCAAGGAAGCCGTGTTGGCATATGCACAATATCACTTTATGAGGGTGGATCTTGTCTCACAAACGACAAAAGAGATTAGATCAAGCAAAAGCTAAGTCTTCTCCCCCTTCTAATATGAAGCGTTAGAAATCATTCTTTCTAATATTTTTATAATTATATGTGTAAAATATTATTATTTGTGCATCTCAAATATAATCACCGTAAGAAATTGATTGATCAAATAATATCGGTAATAAATTCATGTTTATTGTTAAATGAATGAATTATCGAAGTCAATTAATGTGATCGAGAGTGCTAGGGTTATGAAACTAAAATCAATTCCTACTTACCCTTGTTACCGGCTCTCCGGGATATAAATGTTGTACTGGTCCTCTGGGATATAAATGTTGTATCGGTCTTTCGAGATTTAAATGTAGTACCTGTTAGGACTTTCGGCAAGTGCACCGATTTATCGTTGTAAGTTACAAAATTTATAAGATTGTCTCCACAGGGACTTGAGCTTACTCAGTTAATCCAATTATAACTTAATAGTTCAATAGTTATGTACAAGTAGGTTGAGCGGAATTCCATTTAGTTGTGAAAGTAACGTAAAATTACTAAACTTTAGTAAATGAAATATGTCTATGAGAAAGTGGGATTGGATTTCATCATTCTTATCCTTTGTATTCAATTTAATCTTTATCATGCATAAATCAATTTCTATCTTTATTGATGCACACTATTTTACCCCGAATCGATCCCTCGCATTCGAGTTCTAAGGATATCTACTGAATATCGATCCCTCGCATATGAAGTAAATACCCCAGCATTATAATCGTAATCGCGTGCTTTATGCAATCAAAACGTTATGCCCTATTCTTAGCAACGTAACGTAATGAGTAAAATTATTCGGTTCAAACCCTAAGATTACTTTCCAGTCTCACTTAGGATTAAATTCATGAAACTAGTGATCAAGTAGAATCAAGCATTAAGGATGGAATGAAATTACCAATAAGGAATAGAAACGATTTATGCATAAATAAATATTAAAAGAGAGACATAGGGATAAGAAGATTACATCCAATCCTCAGAGAAGCTAGCTACTCATATTGGAGAGAACCTCCTTAAGGAAAGAATTGATGAAGGGCCCCATCACCGCTTCTTTTCGGCAGAGTCCCCACACTAAATCTCACTTCTCTCACTTTCCTAACCTCCCTAATACTAATATTTAACCTTCCTAAGCTAAACAACAAACTAAAGAAGCAAAGGAATGAAGAATTGATGATTTTCTTCTCCAATTTCGTGGCCTATTCATAGTTTTGTGCCTCCTGCCAGCTTCACTCGCCCAGGCGACCATTTTCTTCATGTTTTACTCGCCTGGGCGAGATTAACTTATCTCCTTGGAACTTGTGCTCGCTTGGGCGACCATTTTAGCCTGTGGGAGCTCGCCTGGGCGAGTTAAAGTCTTAACAATGAAGAAAGGTCTTAGGCTTGGGCCTTGTTGCTTCTGACACCCCCATTTTGCTCCATATACCCTTTTTGCTTGTTTTGAGGCTTCGGAAGTCATCAGAAATCCTTCTAACCTATCAAAATGCAATAAAAGATTGGATAAATCTTCAAGAATATGAACATAACATTCATCCTAAGCACTAAATACAAACTAACTAGATTTAGGGCAAGTTTTATAGACAAAGTTAATGAAATCAAAAAAAGGGCCATCATTGAAACATGATTTTAATTGAAATATGGCACTTATCAGTATTGGTCCTCCGGAATATAAATGTTGTACTAGTCCTCCAAGATATAAATGTTGTACCGGTCTTCCGGGATATAAATGTTGTACCTGTCTTCCGAGATTTAAATGTAGTACCGGTCCTCCGGGATATAAATGTTGTATCGGTCCTCCGGGATAAAAATGTTGTACCTGTCCTCCGGGATATAAATTGTATGTTAAATAAAGACCGACACTCCGAGATAAAAATAATTTGTGAACTATCATTTGTATGATGCATCAAAGTTGTATTCTGGGCTAAGGAGGTGAATCGTCATGCTGACCCTAATCAAGTTGAAATGTTTAAGGTCTTGGTTAAAAACTGAGTTTGAACATGTGATTGATTGTCCTTGGTCCGGATTGAATTTCAGTAGTATGAGCTGGAATGTAATGCGGAGATTTAGATAAAACCTTCACATAATATAATACATGGGTTTTAATACCAGATGGAATATTCAAGCAGACTTTGCGTAAAATATTTATGACTTTGACGAAGTCATTGAATAGAACTCTAAAAGTGTTTGAGTTCATATGTTAATGTGAAAATGAATTTCGGAATTATGTCTGATTTCATTGAAGAGAACTCTAAAAGTGTTTTGAGTTCATTTATCAAAAATCAAAAGGTGTGTGCCTTTTTTGATAATAATATGGGTTAAAGGAAAAATCTTTCGTTAAAATAGATAAACCCCAAAACCCGAATGTTTGACAATCACAAGAAGGAATGACAATTCACGGTCAGAATTCAAAGTTCAACATAGTATACACCCTGGCAACCTGGACTACCAGATTACCAAGCTGAGGGGCAACAACTGTTACAGGACAGAAATAAAGAAACAACCTGACATATACAAAAAACCGGGATCAACCATCCTTACTAGGAATGGTCATATAAATCAAAATGTCAAGAAAAGAAGCAAATTGACAAGCCAATTGGGGGAAATGGTGCGCGCAAATCAGAACCCGTCAGAGCTGGAACACGGGATTGTGTCAACTAATACACACTGGCTGCCTAGAAGCCTCGACAGCAGAGCTGGCGGACAATTGTTATGGACCCAATATATGATCCTGATAAAATATCTCTTTAAGGGCCCATTAGCTCAGAATCTCAACAATAAATGAGGGGATCTCAACAACGTGCATAACGACCATCGAAGGAGATCCCAACAAACAAATATCCTAATCCCAACAATTAGGGATTACATATTATCTAATCAAGAGGTTATATCTTATCTAATCACAAGATGACAACAATTAACCTAGAGGTAATACTCTTATAAATAAGAGATACGCTCACATGTATATTTATTCTCTCTCGACTCTATTATTTCTCTACTCTATTATATATTGTCACTATGCACACACATCATGCCCATTGACTAAACGCCGTCTCATTATCAAAGTGCTACTTAGTTTTGGGTATTTCTTCTATAGATACCTGGGAGAGAGTTATTAATCCAAGATAACCTGATAGCCATTAGACTAGACATTCATCTTCATAAAAACAGAAGAATTACCATTTTATGAAATTATGCAAATACTCTTCTTTGTCTCCTTGTGATCATAAGAATCCGGAAATTGGTGTTTCCTTTCATTTTCATTGATATAGGGATATGGTCCCAGCTGCGATCATATGCAAAAGGTTTTGGTTTTATCACCTTAATTATCTATAATTTTTTTTACCGATTAATTATCTATGTTTTAATTAGTACGTATAACAAAATTAAATTTTATTATCATATTGCAGTCAATTTTTTTATTATCATATTCAATTCAATGATATATCTTTACTTAATTTATTAAGTCTAAAAATATATTTAATTTCAAATTCATTAATCATGTAAAATATTACTACACACTTGCCAAAAAAAAGAAAACATTACTACACACATGTGAATGGTTAATATTAATTTATCTAATTATAATATGTTCCTCCTTAAACATATGTTTTTTTCCGGCATGATGTTTAATACGCAAATTATTAAATACAGACAGGAAAAATATATAAAATTATTTAATTAGTAGTAAGACTTAATTGTAAATTTTACTATTCAATTTTATTATTCTACAAATTTTAGCACTTAATTTTTATTTTTGCAAATTTTATCAGTCAATTTTTTATTTGTGTCCATTTTACCACTTATGACAAAAAAATAGTAATTTACATTAGTTATAACCTCAACCAATTTAGAAAATCACTTTATATCAATTAAATTTAATAAAATTTTATATTATAAATTCTAAAGTTCATTTAAAACTAAAAATTTATTATTTTTTCATGAAAAATAATTTCACCATTATATAATACTTTTTGAAAACTTATCTAATTAATAATCATTTTAAAATTTCCTTTTATTTACTATTTTTCTCAAAATTTATCTGTAGTTTCGCACTTTTAAACTGTTTATATAGTTACAATATAGAAATGTTTTTTTATCAAATACTTTTTAAAAAGGAAATTATTTTAAATAATTCAAATGATATAGATTATTTTAAAAATATATTTTCACCAAACATGTCCAAATATAAAACTGATTTTTTTTAAATAACTAAAATAAAAAATATTATTTTAAAATCACATTTATATTTGTCAAATGAATTCATTCATAGATTTAAAAGTCATTTCTTAAAAGGGATTTTCTTACTGTTCTTTTCTTTAATTTGTCTCCATGACAAATAATTTTGTCATTATTTAACACCTATTTTATAAATTTGAAAAAGTGTGAAATTGTTAATTATTTTAAAAGTTCCTTTT
>PYAF01001260.1:548304-566936 GCA_007407185.1 Glycine tomentella
GTTACTATAATGCGGTCAAGGAAACAGAGGGTGGCCCATCATCCCCACCACGGATCCGACGAGGCGAACAACGAGGGTCTATGACCGACGATCACTTATCTCGCAAGCCGGTCAATTTAGTAGAACTCGACTTGCGAGATGTAGAGGAATGGAGACCCGAGCCGGTGGACGAGCTTGAGGACGTCCAGATTGGCGTCTCTCCGGAACAGGTCACCAAGGTAGGTAAGCAGGGTGATCCAGAAAACAAAAGCAGGATTATTCAATGCCTGAAGAAGAATCAGGATGTTTTTGCTTGGAAAACATCCGAGATATCGGGGATCAAGCCGACCTTCTGTTGCCACAAGCTGGCAATGTATCCCGGCTCCAAGCCTGTAGAGCAGAAAAACAGGAAGCTCGGTCCGGACAGAAGACAGGCGTTGACCAAGCACATTGAAGAATTGCTGGAGGCCGGGTTTATTAAAGAAATCCAGTACACGACTTGGTTGTCCAACGTAGTGATGGTGAAGAAACCCAATGGAAAATGGCGAGTCTGCGTTGATTACACCGACTTGAATAACGTCTGCCCCAAAGACTCGTACCCCATGCCGAACATCGATCAGCTGATAGATAACTCGGCGGGTTTCTAGCTGCTGTCCTTCATGGATGCTTACTCGGGGTATAACCAAATACCCATGCACCCCGACGACAGAGAGAAGAATGCTTTCCGAGGTATTGATGCTAACTATTGTTATGATGTCATGCCTTTTGGCTTGAAAAATGCAGGGGCGACTTACCAGAGAATGATGAACAAAGTCTTCTCGGATCAAATCGGGCGCAACATTGAAGTATACATCGACGATATGATCACGAAGACATCGGCAACCGGGGATCACATCCATGACCTGGAAGAAACCTTCCAGAAACTACGGCAGCACAACATACGCCTGAACCCGTTGAAATGTGCATTTGGGGTGAAAGCCGGGAAATTCCTGGGTTTCATGTTAACCCACCGGGGAATAGAAGCTAATCCGGATAAATGCAAGGTCGTCCTGGATATGCAGTTTCCGACCAGCAAAAAGGAGATTCAACAATTGATGGGGAGGATGGCGGCCTTAACCCGATTCCTACCAAGGTCCGCGGAGAAGGCTCTTCCATTTTTCAAGCTATTGAAAAAAGAAGCCAAAATTGGATGGAACTCAGCATGCGAAGAGGCATTTCAACAGATAAAAGCATGTTTGGCCTCACCCCCGGTTTTATCAAAACCAGAACCGGGGGAGACGCTTATCTTGTACCTCTCGGTCGGAGAAGAAGCCATCAGTGCCGTCTTGGTCAGAGAGGTGGACAAAACTCAGCGCCCGGTATATTTTGTAAGCCGAGCTCTCAAAAACTCGGAATTGAGATATCAAAAGCTGGAGAAGGTGGCTTTTGCCTTACTCACCACAGCAAAAAGGCTCCGTCCATACTTCCAGAGCCATACCGTCGTCGTCCGGACAAATCAACCCATCCGACAAGTGTTGCACAAGCCGGATTTGGCCGGAAAGATGATGAACTGGGCCATCCAGCTATCTGAATTCGACGTCCAGTACGAGGCCCGCCATGCCATAAAGTCACAAGCCTTGGCCGACTTCATCTTAGAATTGACACCGACGTCAGTCACTCAACAGACCGACAAGGTTTGGAAAGTATACGTCGACGGTTCGTCTAACGCAAAGGGGAGTGGAGCTGGAGTCATAGTCGAAAATCCCGACGGAGTATCCCTTGAACAATCCCTCCAGCTCAATTTTCCGACCTCAAATAATCAGGCGGAATACGAAGCTCTGATTGCCGGATTGAAACAGGTGAAGGAACAAGGAGCGACGAGGGTCAACGTTTTTACCGACTCTCAGCTAGTTTCTGCGCAGATTGAGGGCAGGTATCAGACCAAAGGTCCTTTGCTAGCCAAATATCTAGCAAAGGTGAAAGAAATCATGGCAGAATTCGACGAAGTGGTGGTCGCCCATATTCCGAGGGAAGAAAACGTCCGGGCCGACATCCTATCAAAGTTGGCCAGTACGAAAGGGGTAGGAAATCATAGGACGGTTGTTCAGCAAGAGCTTGCTCACCCAGCATGCGTCATGATTATACTCCTGGCCGACGACTGGAGGAGACCAATCGTCAATTATTTAGAGCGTGGAATCGTCCCAGATGAGGAGGTAGAGGCAAAGAAGCTGATCCGGGAATCGGCTATGTATGTAATCCTCAACGAGGAACTATACCGCCGAGGTCTACACAGTCTGTTATTGTTGTGTCTAGACTCCAATCAAGCCGAGTATGTGCTCTCAGAAGTACACGAAGGGATCAACGGACAGCATATGGGGGCTAAGGCGTTGGCACTAAAAGTTCTCCGCGCCGGCTATTTCTGGCCGACGATGAAAGCTGACGCGGCAGAACATGTTAAGAAATGTGACACTTGCCAAAGACATGCAAAGGTAGTGTGGAGTCCCCCGTCCGAGCTCAGTTTAATCACTGCACCATGACCATTTTACAAATGGGGCATGGACTTGCTGGGGCCATTTAAAGCTACAGAAGGTCAAATGCGTTGGCTAATAGTGGCCGTCGATTACTTCACCAAGTGGATTGAAGCCGAGCCTTTGTCCGCCATCACCTCAGCTCGCGTTCAAAAATTCTTGGAGCGGACCATAATAGCAAGGTTCGGAATCCCGGCGGAAATTGTTACCAACAACGGGACGCAATTTACCGACGGCACGTTCAAAACAATGATGACCGGCCTTCATATCAAGCACCACTTCGCCTCAGTAGAACATCCCCAGTCTAACGGCCAAGCAGAAGCGGCCAACAAAATCATCCTCGAAGGGTTGAAGAAAAGAATGCAGGAAGCCGGCCCGAACTGGGTCGAGCAACTTTACTATGTACTTTGGGCTTACAGAACGACGACCCAAACAGCCACGGGTGAGACCCCATTCAGGATGACCTATGGCTGCGAAGCCATGATCCCCGTAGAGATCGGTCAATCATCATGGAGGAGGCAACATATAGCCGGAGAGAACGATAATGCTGCTATCCTAACAGCCGAGTTGGACTTGGTAGAAGAAGTCCGCATTGCTGCCCATCGCCGAGATCTCCATCTGAAAAACAAGCTGGCCCAAAGGTTCAACAGAAAAGTGAAGCCGAGGTCCTTTGAGAAAGAAGATCTCGTGCTACGCCGAGCGGACATTGGGAACAAGAATGCCCGAGATGGGAAGCTGGTAGCAAATTGGGAGGGGCCATACCGAGTGCTCCAGAATCTCGGACAAGGAGCTTACGTGCTGGAAACTTTGAACGGCAAGCAAGTCAAACGGACTTGGAACGCAGATAAATTGAAGAAGTATTACAGTTAAAGGTCCATGTGTTTTCCTTTAGTTGGCTTCTAGTCGGTCATAGGGATCATGGAACTCCACCATGTGTTTCCCTTTAGTCGGCTCTAAGTCCGTCATCGGAATCATGGACACCATGTGTTTCCTTTTAGTTGGCCGTCAGGCCTGTCATCGGGATCATGGGACTGAGACTTTGTGAACCGGGGACATACAACCCGCGCTAGTCTATTCTGAAATGTAATTTTTCATGTTTGTGTCAATTGATTATGTGAACCGGGAACATACACCCATGCAAATCTGTAATTGATATCATGAATCATTAATAAAATCCTTAATGCAAGGAACATTTTCGTGCACGAATTATGAATGCTTAGTCGTTGTTTTATGTTAACTCGGTCCTGATCAGGCCGGCGTAATTATTCAATCCCGGGTGAATCATCGGATTTTTCCGAAAGAATTACATTTAACGGATAATAATTATGAATATATTAACAGTTGCTAAGACGGGAACATGATCCCTACATCTACATTTAATACCGATTACCTGATTCGGGTTAAATAATATATGGCTATATAGCCGACGATAAAAACCGACTGATGAATTGGCCGTTGGAGCCAATATACGGAAGAAATAAATAGCAAAAAAGTTATAAAAGCCGACGGATAATGCTTAAAGGTGCAAAATACTTGTTCAAGAAAGTACATAACAGAAATATAGAAACAGAAAATACAAGGTCAAAGCGGCATCCCGGCCCTTCTATCTCCTCCGCCGTTTGGACCAGGGACCTCCTCCAGAGAATCTGCTGCGCTCGGCTCCTCCTCTTCACTATCAGAAAGGGTCAAAAGTTGACCATTCCCGACATAAGATTTGAAGTGCATTCCCTCAGTGTTCAGTTGCACACCGGGGTTGAGGAGTCGGATCTGCGCCAAAGCATTGTTAAAGGACGCTTCAGCAGACTTAGCAAGTTGAGATTGGACAAATTGAAGCTCGTTGAAAGCTTCATCCGCCTCCTTAATCTTTCTCGCATTAAAGTCCAGCAGGTCCTTCAAACCAGCGTTAGCCTCGGCAGTCTGACGCCGCCATTCAGCAGCAGATTCCTTGAATTTGGCCGTCTCAGCTTGGGCCGACTTAATTTCCGCTCGGGAAGCTTCCAGCTCTGCCCGAGAAGAAGATCGTTCAGCCCGAGCGGTCTCGAGCTCGGTAGTCAGCCTAGTCACCGACTCCTGGGCCTCTTGAACCTTAGCTTCCTGGGCCTCTTGAACCTTAGCTTGGGCAGCTTCCACTTCCTTAGCGGCCTCCTGGATCTTTGCTCGGGAGGCTTCCACCTCCTTGGCGGCTTCTTGGGCTTCTGCTCGGGATACCTCCGCCTCCTTGGCCGAAGTCGCAGCATTCTCTTGAGCAAGGTCCAGCTCTTGTTGGAGCCGCCGGACCTCGTTCTCGGAAGCTTGGAGGTCGGCGGCCCCCTTGCAAGCCTTTCTATTCAAAGACATGAAACTCCCAAGCAAGGAGGCTGTCTTGTGGCAGGCCAACTCCAAGGCACCCAACTCATCCCTGTCAGCCTCGTTGAAGGGAACCAGGTCGGAATACCTTTTTGGTGCCCGGAGAACATGAAAAAGCTCCCGAGTCACACCTTGGTCCCAGAGAGTCCGGGAGGCCAGTTGGTGGTGATCCTCGGAAGGCCCGGGCACCGGTGCAGCATCAGCAACAACCGGGGTATCCACGACGACGTCGGCCATCGGCTCATCAGGAACGTCGGTGGATATCTCAGCAGCAGGAGAAGGCGGAAGAGGAGCCGAAGGAGGAGATGAACGAGGAGATGAAAGAACATGAATAAGGGGCTCGGTCGGAACAGGCGACGACCCAGATCCGTCGGCAGCATGAGTAGTCGGCTCGGCCGGGACAGGGGACGACCTGGACCGGTCGGCCTCCCTTTGAACTTGGTCCCGCTTTCGCTTCCTTCGATGAAGCTTTAGAGCTTCAAGATGAGCTGGCCGGGGAACGGGGTTGGTGTTCATCTCCGTAGCTGCATGACAAGAAAGTCAAAATCAAAACCAGGTTGTAAATACCGACAATAACGAATATTAGAAGCAGTTCAAACTAACCACACTGTATATAATATGCTATGGGAGCCAAGTTGTTTGAGGCTTTGTATGCTAATATGCTAGCCACAACAGAAGTATCCGAATCCGACAACCGAGTCTCGTCGGTTCGATAAGCAGCGGAAGGGACATCATGATGAGCGGAAGTCCAATATAAAGGAAACTTCCATGGCCTCGAGGAAGACTCAGGCCGAGCAAAAAATGAGGGCTGGCAGGGTTCGGCGACAACTTTAAAAAACTTGTCTTTAAAACCTTTGAAAGACTCAGCAAAAAGGGAAAACAGCCGACGATCACAGTGACGGTCTTTACGACCCCGGAAAGAGGTCCACCCTTTCCGATCGGCGGGTTCTTTGCCTGATCGGTTTGTTTGGACTGAGAAAAAATAAAAGAATAAAGAAAAGGTACAGAGAACCTCCAGTTTTTGACAAAGAATCTCGAAGGCTTGCATTGAAGCCCAGCCATTCGGATGAATCTGGGAAGGAGCGACGTGCAGATAATCTAACACCTGCATTTGGAAGTCGGTAAAGGGAAGTCGGACTCCCAACCGAGTGATTACATCTTTATAAAACAAAAAGAAGTCAGGATCATTGCCCTCTCGGGTAGAACACACAGGCTCACCCGGGCGTGGAAGACAGATATGGAAACCCTCTTGATCCCCAAGGGGGAGGGATGCAAGATCCTCGGAACTCATTGTTGAGGTGTATTGTAGCACCTCATGAGCAACCCAGGGGAACCTACCTGTCAGAGCAAGGGGGAGAGTTTGGAGAGAAGACCCGGTTGCGGATTCGTCAACGGTTCTGGCGACGGTCGGATCCATAGCTACCTATAACAATAAAAGAAATAATCAGCCAAGTACCTGGAAGAAGAATTGTCAGTGGATTGGGTTGAGAAGAGGCCGAAGTCGGCATTGCGGATTCTTCAACAGCAGCCGGCACCCCGGTATCGAAATCTGATTGGAGTGAGGAGACAGGGATTTCACTGGGGACAGGTTTGGGGACCCATATTGGATTGTGACGACAATGGTCTAATAGGTCTTCGGCCTGCTTATTGAGATCCCTACTGGCTAGGTACATAAATTCTTCAATGCATTTCGAACAATGTTCATATTGAACTTCGAAACCTGTTTCGGCTAGGGGGTAAATTTCAGAATCATCTGAAGGGGCATTATTGGAAGGGATGGGGTCCTTAGGGGCTGCCCTAGATCCAGTAGCCTTAGATTGAGAAGCAAGAATTGCTGCTCTGTGACGCGATGAAGACCCCAAATCAGAAGGGCCTAACCTAGGAGGATGGGGGTGTCTAGGACCTAATCTGGAAGGAACAGGAGGTTTTGGAGTAGAGGCTCTGGAATTGCTTGGACCTGAAGGGGTACGAAGCAGAGATTTCCTTTTCTCTTCCTCAGGAAGGGGCAAACCGTAAAGCCAGAAGGTAGCACGGGGAGAACAAGTATCGCGAATTTCTTTTTCTTGCTCAGGGGTATATTTCATGGTGGAAAGCAAAAGAGGCACAAGAAACTGAAGAACGAGAAGGGGCAAAAAAGGTGCAGAATAGGTTGATATTTGGGGTTCGTACAAGAGAAGAGAAGATGTAAATAATTATAAAGATAGCAAAAGAAAGAAGATAGCGAGTGGTTAGATACCTGGATAAGAAGAAAATGGCAAGGAGAGCAGCAATGGTGAAGAACAGATGATCCCAGGAAAATGCTGGAAGAAGCGAGAAAGTAGAAGCGCGAACAATGCAGAAAGAGCACCAAGAAGTGAGAATGCAGAAAATGTGAAGATTAGTATGGAATAAAGATGTTTTAAGGAAACGAAACGGAAAGGGCGCATTAAACAAGAAGTGTAACCGCCAGAATTCAAAAATTATTGAGTAATAACTGCTGGGTATGGAAAGACGCAAAGGGACAAAAGCGTCATTAACCCAGAAAAGCAATGATTAAAGCGTGCAAGAAAAACTAATCAGACGGGACACGTGGCAGTCGAAGGGAAAGAGACGTTCCATTCCCCTATGATCATAGGCGTTCATTTGTCCATACTTATAGCTGTCTAGGCGGCTGTGAAAAGACAAGAGCAGGTCGACATTGGAATCGACAAGGAGCAAGTAGCAGACTTGGTCAGATGATGTGCCATATTCACAAGGGGCAGGTACAAAGTACACCTCGGCATGAATGGAGGCCATCTCGGCTCGGATATCAACAATTTCGGTCTGGATGAATGTCACCTCGGCTAGGGTTGAAAGCATATCGGCTCGGATGATGATCATGTCGGTTCGGACCTCGAACCTGAGCCCTGCTTAGGTATTACCTAAAAAGCGTAGTCGGCATCATTTTTGATACATCCCGGCCATCCAGAATGCTAGAAGACCGGGCTGAGGGGCATCTGTTACGGATAAAGCATTATTTCATTTAATAATTATGTTCTTCTTCATTAAGTAACCACCCCAAAAATAAGGGAAGCAGTTAGTATCTTCCAGTTACCACAATCTCCGTGAATCAAGGAAGGAGGTTGCGCTTAACCGTTTCAACTAAGATAATGGGGCCTCAAGGACCGTTATCAGCGTTCAGGTATCAGCCTATAAATACTACTTCATCCATGGTGAAAGGTACACAATTCTGGCTCTCTCATTTCCTTCACACCAGCACACACCGCACCCTCCAATTCATCGTGTTCGCTGTGCTGTGATCTTCTTCCTTGAGTTGCTTCACCTCCATAAGCTTCTCAATAGAGAGAGAGTTCGATCCAACATAAAATCATCCAACACCACTTGTTGGACATTTCTGTTCTCTCTGAGCAGAACAGTACATTATTATTTTAGAAAGATAAGATGACATCCTAGTCATTAATGGTTTTATTCCACTCAACCAACCCTTGACATTTTTCCCCCACACTCAAAGATTACATTATTTTGTTCCACTCAACCAACCCCTTGAGGTTGAGGTCCCTTAGTTCAAGTCTGTGTCTCAAATTTTGATAATTATAATTTTTTTTTCTTTCATGTCACTTGTACTCAGTTTTTTTTTGCTTATTTCTTATTATTTTATTTATTACTCTCTTTACCTATTTTTCCTTTTTCTTATTTCTCACTTCCTCCGCTTATACTCCTTTTTCTTAACAAGACTTGGCTAGATCATATTCCCACATTGCTTAACTTTTTTTTAAGACATGAAAAATACTTTTCTACTACTACTACTACTATTATTATTATTATCCGATAGTAATTAATATTGATAAAATATAAGGATGTATAATTATTTGTGGGACCCATATTAAAAAAAATTAAGTAAATTATGATGGATTGAAAGAGTCACTTAAATTATACAACATGTGTAAGATGATTAAGTGAAACTACGAAGAGCGAAATTAGATTCATATCCCGTAAATAGGATTTCTGATTTGAGTCTTATAGTTGTAAATGGAAAAAACACAAATAGAAAGAAAAACATTTCAAAAGTTGACCAACAAAATTTCCTCATAGAGATTAGTTATTGACAACAATCGATAAATACTCCACATATATAATATGGTAACAAACAAACAAAAATAGTTAATTAATTAAATAATAAGAAAAAATGACTTTTATGTAATGCAATGATGGTGAGATTAATTTAAGATTTGTAAAAAGTAAAAAAGAAAGATATTAGGACAGAAATAACCTTACAATTTTTCTTTAAATATCGAATTTGATTTTGTATGCACTTATGCACTTAAAGTTGAGCGAGAAACAGTTTGAGCGTCAATGTTGAGACAGAGCGCTTTATTGGTGTTCCTGATATTACTAGTCCAGCAAATTTGTGCTAGCAATGAGCAAGAGCATGCTTGCCCCCCTTCTTCCTGTGGCAAAATCACAAACATAAGCTATCCGTTTCGATTAAAAGGCGACCCAAAAGGTTGCGGTGACAACAGGTATGAGCTAGCTTGTGAAAATAATGTTACGGTGTTATCTTTGTACTCTGGAAAATATCATGTGCAGGCTATCAACTACAACAATTTCACAATCCGAGTGGTGGATCCGGGTGTTCAACAGCAAAATTGCTCTTCCCTTCCTCGCTACTTCTTGTCTCAAACCAATTTCAGTGGTAATTATTATTACTACGATAATGACGTGGATCCATACCAAGTCGTTCAACATCGAGATGATTCTTTCGGCGAGGAGCACGTTTTCCAGCATATAGTTCTGTTAAATTGTAGCCATGCAGTGATTGACAATGAGAAATATGTGGATACTGATCCTTGCATGAACTGGCACTCCAAAGGGTACATATACGCTATTGCTGGTGACTTAATAGCAAAGGACTTTGAAGTTGGTTGTGAGGTAAAGCTGGTTGCTCCCACATCATGGTGGGGTTTGGATACAAATAATTCTTCATACACTCAGATGCACAGAGCGCTTCTCTATGGATTTGAGGTTTCATGGATGAGACTCGCCTGTGAGGATCGTTGTGGACATTACTTTAGACATCATGATGAGTTCTGCAATTTCACCTCTTATGGCCACACGTTTCAATGCTGGCACTTTAGCCCTATTAATCGGTTGGGATATTATCCCCTTCCTAAAGGTACGGCTGTGTCTAGTTTGGGTTTTTTAGATGATTATAAAATATTTTATAGAGTTATTCAATCATAATTTATAATAAATTTATTAATTTTTAACAACGTAAACACTTTTTAAAATCAAATAAAACTAATTTATCTTATAAACATATAATTCTATTTTTATTCTTTTAAGTTTTATTATTTGATTATTTGATTTGGTTTGATTTTTTTTCAAATTTGAGTATAATTTGGTTTTCCAAAAAATTGAACTAATTTATTCAATTTTTTCTCAAAACGGTTTAATTTTTATAATTTAGTTTGGTTAAAAAAATTATTCAATAGTATTATGAATTTCTTGTCATTATTTGAAAATTTTAAAATGATTGTTAAAATCGTTGAACATGTCAATGTTTATTATATTTATTGCTTCGATCATTGCCATTTCACTCATTTCGAACGTCGATCAATATGTTAAATTCAAATTCTCGTACTTCGTAACAATAATCTTTGTACACTATCATTTAAACTAAATTTACAATTTTTTTTCATTAATTATTAATTAAAGTGAAATTTTATTTATCTCTAATTTCTTTAATCAATATATACCCAAATTTCTTCAATTAACATTATAAATAATTAGATATTTAAAAATCATCAATAAATCCATTTTTTATCTATTAAACCATGTTTTAGCATTTGGTAAAACAAGGATTCAAAAGTCTAAATTTATATTTATTATATATTATGATAAAATATCATTCTTTTAATTAAATAATTTTTAACAAAAAAATAATTTATTAGTTTTATATTTTGAAACTGATATATTTTTTTCTTGAGTGAATAGGGTTACGGTTCAAGCTGCTATCATATGCAGTAGGTAAGAATTTTATAGCCATAATTTACCTATGTATTAATTAGTACATAATAACAAAAATTAATTTTGATGTTTTCCATACAGCTTTGATACTTTATGACTATCATATTTAATGATAGAAGTTTACTTAATTTTTAAGTCTAAAAATATACTTATGTGCTCCAAAATAATAGTAATCTTAGGTTATTTTGCGTAAAACAAGTGTTCTCTCTCTCTCTCTCTCGTGTGTGTACTCTCTCTCTCTCGTGTGTGTAATCAAATATAGATGGTTCAAGATTTAATATCATGTGATTACTTAAAAAATTATGTGAGTTTTTTTAAAAAAATTTGACATTAAATCTTAACCCTTCATGTATGTTATATGGTCCAAATTTAATCTCCTTACTCTTATATGAGATGTTTCCTCTCACAAAATATGTCTTATTATATATATATATATATATATATATATATATATATATATATATAAACTCCAATGAAGTCAAAGTGAAACAATCACAATTTTATTCTCATAAAATTCTCAATAAATAAAATATTTAAATATCTCAATGCATTCAATAAACATCACAGACACAACTTAGTGATTCCCGAAGTTACTAGGCTCAACTCTTTGGTTCCCAAAACCAATATGGATCTTAGATTATAATTTCAAAAATAATAATTCATCATATGAACAACATTTCATACATATACACAATTAAGCATATTCATAAGCATAAACAATTAAATTAAACATGCATATACAAATAGATATATTAAACACGTAAATAATTTTACACAAGAAAATCATGAAATCTAAATTCTCACAATCACCACAAGATTAATTCATGCAAATATAAATGTATTAATTTATCAATTTATAACTAGTAATATTCAAGAAAGTGCATTCTAGAAAATTTATACCAAGAAAGTGTAGAAAAGATTGTTTTACTCACCTCTTGAAGTATACTAATTTGCATTCTTCACTTATTTTTCCTCTTTTCTATTTACTGGGTCAACAAGATTCTCTTTATTTTTTTCTTCTTCTTAATCCTACATACTCTACTTATTTCTACTTTCTGAGATTGGTTGACTATAAAGTTCTAGGGAAAATAAAATTGTCTATCCTTATATAAGTATAAGAGTATATAATTAAGATTTAATCACATGAGATATATTATTAATAGATTTGGCTTACCAATTTTTTTTTATCTTTTTCTACTCTATTATCTAGATTTAACTAACTATTAAAAATATATAATATTTTATTTTCTTTCAAGATATATTAAAAAAAATATGATAAGATTTAAATCGTTCCTAAGGATCACCAATTCAAACAAAACAAATATTTGATCCAAACTAAATGTACAATATTATATTATCACTATAATAATTATCTTTGCAATTGTAATAATCTTTTAATCCTTTTAATTCAAATAACTTCTTATAATAATAACCTTTTTTTTACTAAAACTAATAACAATAATTATATTAAAATTTTAGGATCTTACACCAAGAAACAACAATAAATAAATGAAAGATAATATTAATCTTACAAAATTAACCTTACATCATCATTAATTTATTTTTAGATTTTGTAGTTCATCATTAATATATAAGGAAAAAAATTAATATTACATTAAAAAACTAAAATAATAATTATATTAGAAAAAACATTACACGACAATTATAATGAAGGGGGTATATAATTTCAAATTCATAATCATGCATATGTGGTAAAACATCACTACACACGCATGTTAATGCTTAATTTTAATTCATCCAATGAATGCTCCTCCTTAAATGTATGTGTATATATATATATATATATATATATATATATATATATGTACTTGCAAATTATTTATTCAAAACATACATACGAATAGAACCATTGGCTTGGATGTGTAACAAACTAACAATGACTGATATGATTTCGTAGTATAACAATTCAACAAATATAAGTAAAACATCAAATTGATCCTTAGATTTGACAAAACTATTTATCTATAACCTTTATGCAAGAAAATAAATAGTTTTGCTAACCATTAATAGGTCCTTGATGCACCTTAATACTACTTAGTTATCGGGTTAAAGTTAAGATTAAATTGTTTGTGTCCATTCGAATTTGATTCTTGGTAGAAAAAGATTTTTTTCATATTTTACTTATCTTTTGATCAAACTTTAAAATAGACAAGGTCTTTTCTCCTAATATACCATAGGATTGAGACAAAAAAGAAACTATTTGATCGACCGATACTCCTTTATTCCTTTTTATTTGTCTTTTAAGGTTGTTATGTAGAAACCAAAAAATATAATAATTTTTTAATTTTAATAAAATAGTTGTAGGATTTCTTATTTTACCTCTTTTCTTTCCACTCCACACAACAAATGTATGTATAAATTAATTAAAGATTAGTAGATAAGTGAGAATATAATTGATAAAAGAATAATTAATATGACCTTTAACTTTACAAACGATAAATAAATAGAAACAAAAATTCTTCAAAAATCTGATAATTAAAATAGAATGGAGTATATATTTGTCAAAGTTGAAAACAAAATTTCTTTTTCTTATAATATTACAAACTAAATTTACGAATAAAATCAATTTTAAGAACTCAATTGATATTCTACTTTAACAAATACCTCACTTATTGCATCTCACGTTAACATTGTAATCAAACGATTCTTTATCACACTATTCACTCAAGTAAACCTTTTTTTTTTTTTTTTTTTTTGCAGAAGCTATTGTTGCTGTCATAATAGGTGAGTTCCTCTATTTTTATATGCTACACATAATATTAACCATGCAAAACATTTCACTAGAGTTAGTATGTGTTATAGTAGTTTGACATTATTGTTACTATTGATTATATGATGGTCTGTACGTCTTTGACTCTTCCAATAATTAAGAATCTTCTAATATTAACAAATTGTGCATATAGGTTGTATGATAGTCATCTTTTTTCCTTTATCATTGTTATAACATAATCGTCACATTTGTGATCTTAATTCACAGGATTGTTTGAAACTATAGGAGGACCAAACCCAGAATTAGAACGTCGTTACGTTCCGTATGACTCAATATTTATTACCTTTGGACACTACATTCTACCATACTTGGCAGGCAAATTTTTGTTTGGGATGACATTGTTTATTGTGCTTTTGATATACAAATGGAGAAAAAGGCATTTGTCAATATATGAAAATATTGAAAATTATCTGGAACAAAATAACTTGATGCCTATTGGATACTCATTCAAAGAAATTAAGAAGATGACTAGAGGTTTCAAAGACAAATTGGGTGAAGGAGGCTATGGCTTTGTATTCAAGGGAAAGTTGCGTAGTGGGCCTTCTGTTGCAATTAAAATGCTACGTAAAGCAAAAGGTAACGGCCAAGACTTTATTAGTGAAATTGCAACAATTGGAAGAATACATCATCAAAATGTAGTACAATTAATTGGATATTGTGTTGAAGGTTCAAAACGCGCCCTTGTTTATGAATTCATGCCCAATGGATCTCTTGACAAATTTATTTTTACCAAAGATGGAAATATACATTTAACATATGACAAAATATATCATATAGCAATTGGAGTAGCTCGTGGGATTGCTTATCTCCATCACGGGTGCGAAATGAAAATTTTGCATTTTGATATCAAACCCCATAACATCCTTCTTGATGAAACATTCACCCCAAAGGTCTCTGACTTTGGATTGGCAAAACTATATCCAATAGATAATAGCATTGTGACTATGACAGCTGCAAGAGGAACAATTGGGTATATGGCTCCAGAATTATTTTATAAAAATATTGGAGGAATATCTCATAAGGCTGATGTTTACAGCTTTGGAATGCTTTTGATGGAGATGGCAAGTAAGAGGAAGAACCTAAATCCCCATGCGGATCATTCAAGCCAACTTTACTTTCCCTTTTGGATTTATAATCAACTTGGAAAAGAGACAGATATAGAAATGGAAGATATCACAGAGGAGGAAAATAAAATAGCAAAAAAGATGATCATTGTTTCACTCTGGTGTATACAGTTGAAACCAAACGATCGTCCCTCAATGAATAAAGTAGTCGAAATGCTTGAAGGAGACATTGAAAGCCTGGAAATACCTCCAAAGCCTTCTCTATATCCACATGAGACAATGGAAAATGATCAAAGCAGATACTCTAGTCAAACAATGTCAACGGACTTCATTAGTTCTTCTAGTTATTCCATGGAAATTGTGTCTAATCCTTTGGTAGAGGATGCTATTTAATAATGCACAGTAGTTATTTATTTGTATCCACCTTATAGTCTTGAACACCTATTCATCTGTAATATTTATTTTATCTAAAAGATTTCCTATTGTTTTATCTTTCAAAGTTTAAAAAAATTAATGGGTTACCAAAATTTAAGATTTTGTTCAAATTTGCCTAATATGTAATCATGATATAAACTCATTCTACTTGAATGTGTATGTGTTACTTGTAAGTTTTAGAAGATAATTCCACCAAAGTTAGGATTGTGTTATAAGCTAGCAAGGGCTTATACCGTAAAAATGTGTAAACAATCAAGAAATTTATGAAAATAATTATAATTAGTAATTAGGAGATATAAGGTTGATTCAATAATTGAAAAAAAGGTAAAGATAGGAAGAAGGTGAGAAAGGTCGCGGGTGGAATCCCAAAACTTATATTTTTAAAAAAACTAACATTTATCATAAAAAAATTATAATTAATAATTATCAATTAGAATTAAATCCTATAAAAAATTAATTAATTAAAACATTAATTGTTTTCTTAAATATAGTTATAAACACATATGTCTATCCGTGTAGGGGAATTTTCATCTTTTTGCAAAAACTATCTAAATTAATCTTAGAAAAAATTTAAAATTATCATTTTAAGCACATTTATATGACATGAAAAGAATTTTTTAAACCTCTTTTTCTATTTTTACTATCTCATCCTGTTACGCAATGTTTTAGAAACGAAGAAGTTATTTTATCATTTCTTAGGCCCCCGGTCCAAACCAGTGACGAACGCAAGAATTTATTTTTATGTCTCATAATTGAAAAAAAAAATTTAAAGAAAATTTAAATTAACGCAAATAATAGTTTGACAAAACTTTAAGCTCCCAAATTTTACCAATCCTCCAAAACAAATATGAGAATATACTCCAACATCCATACATCATCATTGTATTTATAATGGTGAATAAAAAAGTTAACATTACCTGTATAGAAGGCGAGCAAAATCACATTAAAGGTCATCATCTCTAGAATATTAACTCGTTTGAGAATGTCAAACCTGGCATCAATTGGAGGATATAAAAGTCATTCCCCAATTAAACCCGACTAAGGAGCATAAGATATGAAGCAAAAAAATTAAAGCAACACAATAAAAAATACTAGACAACAACCAAAATAATAGAAGCTACAAAGTGAATACCATGATTAGAAAGGCATTCTTCGATGCTTCATTCCTTGAAAATATTGCATTATATTTTCATCATCAATCTTATTAAATATATCACGTTCAACATAAGTTAGCATGCATGTATTAAACCAATCATCACTGATTTGATTGCGCAACTTATCCTTAACAAAAGTCATTGCAGAAAAAACTCGCTCAACACTAGCCATTGCTACCGGTAGGACGAGTGCCAGCTTTATTAACAAATAAACAAATGCAAAAACAATATCCTTTCTCTTAACCATCTTCAAAGCAAGGTCATAAATTCTTTTTAAATTGACAAAATCAGAATCATCTCTTACATCAACAATAAAATTACCGAGACTTGAAGAAAGAAAAGGAACATCTGCATACTCATCAAAATCCAAAGGATAAAATCTAGCAAACTCAATCAACTTTTCTTTGTTAAAAGTAGCAAATGAATCACGAGGATCAAGACAACTCAAACACTCAAGCAACTTGGTATTGACATTATCAAATCGATCACCCAACTCTTGAACCTGAGTATCTATCATGTATTAAATAACTCCACTTTCAAGTAGTGCAAGAATCTAAATGATTCCAATTTCCGTCTTGATCTCCCTTTAGGACAATAAACATCGTCCATATTTGGAATGTCAATATCATATTTATTAGCAAAAAGGTTCGTTCTTGAAGCAATTCATCAAAGTCATTATTTCTCACCTCTTGTAAATGAGACTTGACTACGTTCACTAAACCAATTGCTTTTAAAAGGTCTTGATTTTTTCTTTGTAGTGCTTGTGACAACTCATAAGAAATCCCCAAGATAAGTTGCATAAGATGCAACAAGAATGCAAACTCAAAATCCTCCATGGCATACAAAATGCAACCTGCATCAGTTTTTGCAGCATCATTCTTAGGGTTGTCTTCAATAATTTTCATCAAGGAAATAATTGGAGAAAATAATGAGATAACACTTGTAACTGTACCAAAATGGGAACCCCAACGAGTGTCTCCAGGTTGCTTTAAGGTTGTCTCTTGATTTAAACCTTTTCCCGTTGGTATTTCACCACAAGCAATTCTTTCAATGAGAAGCTCATACTGATTCATTTGAAGAATTTCCTTCCGCTTGCATGAACCCCCCACGACGGTAGCCATCTTTTGTCTCTGAGGTTGATCGGATTCAGTTTCTATATTTGTGGATTTTTGACGTTTGAAATAAGATTGTATCCCTAACAAATAAATAAGTAAATATCAATTATACTGTTTATGCTATTAAAACAGTTATAACAAATAAATAAGTATAGCAAATTACCTTTCATTGAGACTTGTTAGATTATTATGAACCAATAATTAGAAACCAGCGATTGCAAATTCCCAACCCTAAGCATTTAGAACCCACAATAAGTATAGAAAATAATTTTCAGATTATCTTCATTGGCTTACATTTAGATAGAAGGAAGCATATCATGAAAATATATATTCTGAGTTCTCATCTAATTTCATTTTCAGTTTTCATCTAATTTCATCATGATATTATTTCAAATTTGCAATAAACAACACAAATTGGGAACAAAAGGAACCATATCAATGTTGACAGCCAATTCGTCCAAGTGCATTAGATCCATGAAATTAACCATTGTGATAGTGGATATTGCAAACAATGCACCAAATACCAAGATAAAAAGCATATAATAGAAATAGGCAAGACTTTAAACTTGAAATATAGAAATACAAAATAAAAATAAATATATAAATAATGTGGTGTTTTTAATTTGTTTTACTGAATTTTCTAAATGTATCACCAAACAATATTTGATAGTTCAAACCAAATATTAGGCAAAAGTATGATATGAATTTAAGTCAATTTTATATGGATATACGGTAGTAGTTTTAACTTTTTCCCCTTTTCTTCTTCCTTTCTCTTCTTTAACTAGAAATGGAGGGATAAATATAAAATAGTTAACCAACTATGAATGGTCAACCCAAAATTGAAAGCAGCTTAATTGTACTCCTATTGTCTGCAGACTATTTATTTCTATTGAATGTAATGTTAAGTATAAAATTGAAAGGAACAGTTAAACAAATTAAAACAAACCAAATTAATAGTTAAACAAATTATTGAAGTGGAAGTAGAACAAATTACTGAATTAAACCTAATTAATAATCATTTTGAATTTTCCTTTTATTTAATATTTTTTTCAAAACTTATCTTTAATTCCGTACTTTTAAACTGTCTATATAGTTACAATATATAAATGTTTTTTTTATCAAATACTTTTTTAAAAAATCTGATTTTTTTAAAAATAACTCAAATGAAAAAGATTATTTTAAAATCACATTTATACTTGTCAAATGAATTTATTTTAATCAACTTCTATATTATA
>PYAF01001260.1:567036-580537 GCA_007407185.1 Glycine tomentella
ATATAGTAATATATTTATCAATTTCTTTTACCATAATATATTGTTTTAAATAACTCAAATGACAAAGATTATTTTAAAATCACATTTCACCAAACGTATCCAACTGTAAAACTTTTTTGTACAATCAATTAAAATAATAATTGTTTGATAGTTTAATTTATTTTCATATAGTTAATTCAAACACACCAAATTTTCCTTCTAAATTGAAAATTACAACGTACGCTTAAACAGTAGGGGTTGAATTTAATCATATTACATAAAATACATACATCTACTACTTTTCTACAAATTAAACTGTTAATTTTCTCCCACAATAAATCATTCTTGAATAACTTGCAACTCCAAAGGTCGTCTTGTAACTCTAGTGTGTCCACCAGTAATAGTTGAAGTGGTTGAGTGGAATGGATTAGGAGGCACATTTAACTGGTTTTCCTCTCCAGATTCTAGCATTTGTATGACAGATTTTATAGATGGACGATTCACTGGCTGCCACTGAATGCACCAAAGTCCAACAATTGCTAATTTCTTTGCAATTTTAACATCACCTTCATCCTCAACATGGATATGTACATCTCCATCAACCAGGTTATGGATCCAATCCGGATACAAAACATGGAAATCTTGCGCAGAAGACATGTCTACATTCTTTCTTCCACCAACCATTTCTAACAATAACATTCCATAACTGTAAATATCAGACTTATAAGACACATTCCCAAAGTTTCTGGAGAAAACTTCAGGTGCAATGTATCCCAAGGTTCCTCTTGCAGCTGTCATGGACACCAAACTAGGATTCTTGGAACACAATTTGGCTAAGCCAAAATCAGAAATTTTTGGAGTGAAGTTGTCATCGAGTAGCACATTGTGAGGATTGATGTCAAAATGAATAATGGGTTGATTACAACCTTGATGAAGATACTCAATCCCTTTAGCTATACCAAGAGCAATCTGTTGCAGCTTCTGCCAGCCAAGGAAATGATCCTGGTCATCTGGTGGAAATATCAAGCTTTGAAGGGAACCGTTTGGAAACAAATTATAGACAAGAGCACGATGGAGTCCTTCTGCACAGAAGCCAAGCAGACGAACCACGTTGATGTGATGAATTTTTCCCATGATTCCCACTTCATTAATGAACTCATTCCCTTCTCCCTCTGTGTTATTGAGGATCTTGACAGCCACTAGAATCTCATTTGAAAGTTTTCCTCTGAATACAGCCCCATGAGCTCCTTCCCCTAACTTTTCTTTAAAGCCACTAGTGATTCTTTTCAAATCAGCATAGGTAAATCTTGCAGGCTTGTCTGCCCTGTAATCCTCTAAAAACTTGGCCACTCTTGCTTGGTCTTCTTCTTTGTTTCTAAAATAGAGGGCTATCTTAAAGACAACAATGACCACCAGCCCCAAAAAAATTGAGCCTACAATAACAATATATAGCATACTTAATTAAAATGAGTGTGAGATATTTTACATCGACTTGTGATACAGTCAAAATAAAATATATAAATAAAGAAGAACCTTTAGCAAAACCCAAATTCTAAAATAGTTTCAGAACCTAAACATTCAATGAAGTAGTGTGAAAGAGTCTGGTCTAACCTATAGTAGCGAAAATTAAAGATTGGGGAAGATGGATTCTTTTCCGTTTGCAGTCAAAACATTCAATGTCTCCTTCTGTGTTGTTGTTGTTCTTCCATTTACATCTCTTGCCTTTTGCTTCGCACTTCGTACAATTTGGTTTGGACCATCTCATATACAAAATATTCGACTGCAGATCGTATGCTTCAACTGGCGAAATGATGTCGAACATCTTGGTACAGAATGTTAGATCCAATTCGAGGACGCTTTGGTAAGAACTAGAAACGAAAATCGGACAGGAGTTCATATCTTGTGAAGAATAAAACTGGCTTCTGAGGTATCTATGCCCAACTGAAGAACAGTTAAAGAAGCTCAAGTTGTTTGTTCTTTCTTGTCCATCAAATAAAAGTACTTCAAGTTGGTTATGCTGAAGAAAAAAATTGTTGATTTGTAGAAACTTGTTCGGAAGGCAATTTTCCAGGTCAGTCAACGAAAAGTAGTTCTGTTCGTAGTCTATGTAGGAGACACGGAATTCTATTGTAGAGAGCAGAACCATGGTTTCATTTTTATCAGTACAATATAAACAAAACCTGGGATAAGCACATTCATCTTTCATCCCCTTCACCAGTTGGAAGGGAAATCTAATAAGGGGTTCGCCAGGTCCACAAGACAATTCCTTGCACTCGTTCTGACCGTTGCCAATTCTGATAAGAAGTAGCATCAGTAACAGTGTGATCAATATGGAATTCCCTTGGAGCATTATTTTCTTTTGGGGAAAGAAATGTGATTTTAACAAACTACACTTCGTGTCTCTTTTAGTTTATGCTTACAGTTTTAATTTATATATTTTTTTTTCAATCAGGTGCGGAAACCAGAAAGAAAGGGAGAAAAACTCGGTTTCTCAGTCAAAGTCCACGTTTTTTCACACAATTTTTTAAAAGGAAAAAATGAGATCCCTTAGTTCAAGTCCCTACTCCCTATCTTAAATTTTGATAATTATAAGTATGCATTTATCTACCTGTTCAGTATGCTTTTTTATAGATTATTATGTATTTTTTTTATTAAAAGTAATCGTGATAAAAAAAATAATAAGATCATTATGGGTGAAACTTATGATTTTTTCATGACTTATAGTCTCTGATTAAATTAAAACAATTCAGTCCATATTTAGACTGATAGCTTTGCTGATTTCTGCAGCGGGATACTGAGGCAGCAGTGAAACACTTATTATCAGAATAAGCGAAAGCAAGTGTGACTGTAGGGCTCCACTTATGCGAGCCTTTTATTGTATTAGTTTCTGTTTCTTCAGACACTTCATAGTCTTTGTTGTTGGGTGTGAGTGATCACTAGATGTATCTTAGTTGATATAATAACTCCATATGCTATTTTGATTATTGCATACCTATATATTGTTCTTAAATCATTTTTTTATATAAGCTCAAGTTTCATTAAGAATGCTAGATCTTATGTACAAGCGATGCTCAAAGCTAACAGTAGAACAAGAGTCACATTACAAAATAATTCAGTTTAAGTAGTAAATACTAAATTACAATTTGTTTTTTCCTATAGAAAAAAATGAATCTGTTATGAAAATAATAGTTGGGCTTAGGTATAAGGCCCAATAACAAGTGTTATCCCCTCAATCAGGAGATGTGATCGTGGTTTGTGACTAATTTAAAGAGGGCAATTCCAGTAGTTAAGATCATGTCCGATATTCTTGGATACCACTCATAGTCGGTTGAGAGGTATGTGACTTATAAATACGGAGGAGTTACAACAAAAAGGTACACACTTTCTAATTCTCTCCTTTCCATTCACACTGAGCACACACTGCACACCATTTGTGTTGTGTATTTCAGCAGAGATCGTCTTCTTCCTTAAGGTGCTTCATTTTCCATAAGCACGTTGAGGGAGAGAAAGAAACCGATCTTAGAGTAAGCATCCAACGAACTTTGTTGGACATTTTTGTTCACTTTGAACGGAACATTGACGCCGTGTGTGGGGAACGATAAATTTCAAGTCTCACACCTTTACGATGGTTAACACCAGAAATAGCCGGTCACTACCACCGCCTGCTGAGATGTCAGGAAGAGAAAATCGAAGCGTAGATCAACGGGAGGAGGTACAGGTGACGGAAGCAGTTTCAGATGTTGCTTCGTCTCTTGTCCCAACCGAGCAGCAGAGAGTAAATCCGGTACATCAAGCAGCACAAGAGATAGAACCGGGTGATCGACTCGTGAATAATGTTCTTAAATCGATTTTAAATCGTATTGAGAACATGGAGCGAAGACAAGCTTTTCAATGGCAAGATGACATCAGAACCATAACCCGACAGATGGAGGAACGTAATGAAGAATGGAGACGTGAGGAGGCTCAACGGATGCTACAGATGGAACAACGGTTGAGGAGCATGGAGACTCGGCGAGATCGAGTGGATCGAGATGAAGAGGGACCGCAGGCATTTCAACATCCAATGGTTCCGTCAAATCATCAGGGAAACCCCGAGCAGCCTGGTGGCCGGATTGAAGCCGGACTCGCATCTCGTGAACGAGTCCAGAATCATGAACATTCACAAGCTGAAGAAAGAAGTAATGGTCATGAAAACAGTCGGGTCCATGGTCCAGAAATCCAGCGACAAGGACGTCGGTTAGTAGTGAAAGATTGTGATCCCGAAGTAGAAGCCGTATCCTGAAGAAAGAAGGAAGGGTCAATATATCGAAGGAAATACAGTAAGGGACAACAGAATAATAGTCCTTTTATTAATGAAATAGTGAATGCTCGCTATTTGGATGATTTCGATGGTTCCTTTTTATCCAAGTATGATGGAACTCAGGATCCTCAGGTGCACATTGACGAGTTTGACCTACAGATGTGCGTTCGGGGCATTGACGAGCCTATCATTTCGCGGATTTTCGTTAGTACTTTGACCGGAGCTGCTCAAGCTTGGTTCCATACCCTGCCGCCGAGATCAATTAGAAACTTTGAAGATTTTGGGCAGCGATTTTTACTTAATTTTGCAACTAGTAAAAAGCAGCCGAAGTCCGAGTTCGCATTAGGAAAGATAAATCAATTACTCGGTGAAACGTTGCAGAGCTATCTGGATTGTTTTAAGGAGGCAGCATTGCAAGTACAGGGTTTGGAGGAGCAGGTTCACGTATACCTTATTTCGGTCGGGTTAAATGGATCCTCTAGATTCGCAAAATCAATCTATCTGGACCCGGTAAAATCCTTGATGGAGTTTCGAGCACAGTCAAAGAAATATCTAGAGTTGGAGCAGATGAAGATAGAAAATGCACCAGATCGAGAGAAGGAACGGAGTCCTAGAAGGAAAAGTCCACCTCCTAAGAATCGACATCATCAAGGAAATCTGAATCAGAATAAGCATCCCGACATCAGATTTAGTCCGGGCATATATGAGAACAAGTATGAAAAATATACTCCGTTGAACGTATCTCGTTCTCAGATTTGGAAGGAAGTAGCTTTGACCGACATGAAGAAAGTGGAATGTCCTCGGCCAATATATAACAAAGCAGGGGCCGATAAATCCCGATTCTGTGAGTTTCATAACGGTCCCGGGCACACTACTGACCAATGTTGGGATCTCCGCGATGCCATTGAAAAATTTATCCGAGAAGGGAGATTAAGGCAGTACGTGATTAAGACACAACGACGAAAAAATAAACGAAAAGGAAAAGAGCCTCAATCTGAGAGAGAAGGAAGAAAGAGGATGCGTGATGAGGAGGATGGCTTCCCGGAACCACAGTTTGAATGTAATGTGATATCGGGAGCTTTGGGTGGAGGCGGAGATACCGCCAATCAAAGACGGAAATATTTGAAAGAGGTGCTATCAGTGAGGGAACATTCGAAGTTTAAAGAAAGTAGAGCTGACCCGGAACCTCCATTGTTATATTTTACAAAAGCAGACATGGAGGGGGTAATGCCGGGACACGAAGACGGACTTGTAATTACGGGGACAATCGCGAATTGCCGGGTTAGACGAATGTTTGTGGATAATGGAAGCTTGGCTGATATCATTCTATGGGACGCGTTTAAGAAAATGAATCTAGATGAGGAAGATTTAAAACCATGCAAAACTATGTTGATCGGGTTCAATGGTGGAAATCAAAGCAATAAGGGTGCTATTTATCTACGTTTGACATTGGGCACAAAAGAGGTTTTCAAGTCGGAAAGAGTCAGGTTTGTGGTGGCTGATTTCTCTTCTCAATATAATGTTATATTGGGAAGACCGACTATTCACAAATGGGACATATTAATGTCTACTAAACATCAAAAGCTCAAGTTCATAGGAAGTAAAGGCCAAGTGGTGACGATTAGTGGAGATCAGAAAGAATCTCGGCAGTGTTATTACAATACTGTCCGGGAAAGTGAAAGTGCCCTCACACTATCACCTCGAAATCGAAAGGAAGCTTCTGAACTCCGGAATAAAAAAGAAAGACAGACAGCGAAGCCCATAAACATGGTCGAGTTGGATATGAGGGAAGGACCGGAAGATTGGAGCTGAGGCCCGAACCAGTAGAAGATGTGGAGGATGTGCAGATAGGACCGCAATTAGGTCAGATCACTAAAATAGGAAGAACAATGGAGTCAAAACATAAGGACAAACTTATTGAATGTCTTAAAAGGAATCAGGACGTATTTGCATGGAAGGCATCCGAGATAGTAGGAATCGACCCAAATTTTTCCTGCCACAAGCTATCCATGTATCCGGGATCTAAGCCCGTACAACAAAAGAAGCGGAAGTTAGGACCGTAACGCACTCAAGCATTGCACATGCACATTGAGGAGTTGTAACAGGCCGGTTTCATACGGAAGATACAGTATACTACGTGGCTGTCAAATGTAGTAATAGTTCGGAAGTCGAATGGGAAATGGAGAGTGTGCACTGATTATACCGACTTGAATAAGATGTGCCCAAAGGATGCATACCCCATGCCAAACATCGATCAATTAGTTGATAGTTCGTCGGGATTTAAAATGTTGTCATTCATGGACACATATTCCGGGTACAATCAGATAGCAATGCATCCGGACGATCAGGACAAAACAGTGTTTATTGGTGATAAGGCCAATTACTGTTACCATGTAATGTCGTTCGGATTGAAGAATGTCTGGGCCACATACCAACGTATGATGAATACTATTTTCGGACCTCAGCTGGGGCGGAACATTGAGGTTTACGTTGATGACATGATCGTCAAAATAGCAGAGGTCGACCAACCATGTGGCAGATTTGGAGGAAACATTTAACTGGTTAAGGGAATACAACATTCGCTTAAACTCGTTAAAGTGTACGTTTGGTGTTTCGGATAGAAAATTTTTGGGTTTTATGTTGACCCACCGAGGAATAGAGTCGAACCCGGACAAATGTAAAGCTGTGCTGGACATGCAGTTTCCAACAAACAAAAAGGAGATACAACAGTTAACTGGGAGAATAGCTGCGTTAACTCGTTTCATGCCGAGGTCAACAGAGAAAGCTCTCCCCTTTTTCAAGATGTTAAAGAAAGAAGCAGTGATACAATGGAACTCGGACTGTGAGGCAGCTTTCAACGAGATGAAGAAGGCTCTAGCTTCTTCTCTAGTCCTATCGAAGCCGGAGCCAGGTGAGGTGTTAGTGTTATATTTAGCAGTTGGCGATGAGGCAGTCAGTGCGGTCCTGGTTAGAGAGATAAATATAGTCCAAAAGTCAGTCTACTTCGTAAGTCGGGCCCTCCGAGATGTCGAGTTGCGGTATCAAAGATTAGAGAAAGTGGCATTCGCCTTGGTTACAGCTGCTAAAAAACTTCGACCATATTTTCAAAGTCACACCATCGTGAGAAGGACCGATCAGCCAATCAGGCAAGTACTTCATAAGCCAGACTTGGCAGGTAGAATGATCACGTGGGCAATCCAATTATCATAGTTCGACTTGCAATATGAAGCTCGGCGTGCTATAAAATCTCAAGCTTTGGCAGATTTCATCATGGAACTCACCCCAAACAACTCTGGGGGAGACGTCTGGTGGAAATTGTATGTTGATGGCTCATCCAACAAGAAGGGAAGTGGAGCTGGAGTAATTATCGAAAATCTGGACGGCGTGGCAATTGAATTTCGCAACATCCAACAGGCGAAGGAGCAAGAGGCCAGGAAAATAAAGGTATTTACCGATTCACAGCTTGTTACGGCACAGATTGAAGGGCGTTATCAGGTCAAGGGACCGCTGTTGGCAAGATATTTGTACAGAGTTAAGGAAGTTATAGCTGAGTTTGATAGGGTAGAAGTCAGTCATATCTCGAGGGAAGACAACACAAGAGCCGACATCCTGTCCAAGCTAGCTAGCACCAAAAGCCCGGGGAATAATCGAACTGTGATCCAACAAGAGATATCGCAGCCGACTTGTGTGATGATAACCGGTAATTGATTATTTGGAAAGAGTGATACTCCCAGAAGATGCGATAGAATCGAAGAAATTGATGCGGACAACAACCATGTATACACTCATAGGAGACGAGTTATATCATAGAGGATTGCACACCCCGATGTTGGTTTGCTTGAAGCCAGACCGTGTTAAGTACGTAGTATCCGAGATACATAAGGGGATCAACGGGCAACACATGGGGGCTAGAGCATTAACAAGGAAAGCATTACGTGCTGGGTATTATTGGCCCACAATGGAGCTGATTCAGCGGCTCATGTAAGAAAATGTGAAAGTTGCCAAAAACATGCTACAAGGCTATTATCCCCGCCGGAAGAGTTGCAACAGATCTCGGCGCTGTGGCCGTTCTACAAATGGGGGATGGACCTATTAGGACCATTCAAAGCGGCGGAAGCACAATTAAAATGGTTGGTTGTTGCAGTTGATTACTTCACTAAATGGATTGAAGCCGAGCCATTAGCCTCGATCACATCAGCTCGGGTGCAAAAATTCTTTGAGAGGAATATTGTGGCAAGGTTCGGGATCCCGGGTGAAGTTATCACCGAAAATGGCACCTAGTTCACAGATAAGCGCTTTCAGGAGATGATGGCCGGATTGCAGATCAAACATCACTTTGCCTTGGTGGAACACCCTCAGTCTAATGGACAAGCCGAGGCCGCAAACAAAGTGATTATAGAGGCTTTACGAAAAAGAATGTATGATGCTGGTTCGGGCTGGGTGGAACAATTATATTACGTGCTATGGGGAATCCGAACCACAGCTCAAACATCAACAGGCGAAACACCTTTTTGAATGACCTATGGCTGTGAAGCTATGATACCAGTCGAAGTCAGACAGCCATCATGGAGGCGTGAACAAGTGCTCCAAAATGGCGAGGAGGAAAACAGTGAGGCATTGGCAGTAGAGTCAAGTTTGATAGAAGAAGTCCGGATCGTCACCCATGCCCGAGATCTTGTAACCAAGCAACGAGTTGCGAAAACCTACAATAATAAGGTAGTGCCTAGACAATTCGAACAGTCCGACTTGGTCTTAAGAAGAGCAGATATTGGCAATAAAAATGCCCGGGATGGAAAGTTAGCAGCAAACTGGGAAGGACCATATCTCGTAGCACAGAAGCTTGGTCGAGGAGCATATATCCTGGAAACTTTGCAAGGAAAAATGGTCAAGCGAACATGGAACGCGGATAAACTCAAGAAGTACTATAGCTGATTTGGCAATAATTTTTATTACTTTCCAAAGAAGTTTGTGGGTTTCTCTTTTATTGAGAGTATGACCTGGACGGTTATCATTGTTGATTCCGGGTTCATATGGTTCTCTTTCATTGAGATTGCAAATGATTTTTATTTCGTTCAAAAGAAGTTTGTGGGTTTCTCTTTTATTCAGAGTATGAACTGGATGGTTGTCATTGATGATTCCGGATACATATGGTTCTATTTCATTGAGATCACAAACAAAATAATGTAATACAGTTGTAAGTGTGAATGGTTGGCTTCTATGGAATTATGAACCGAGAATGAATATGAGTTATCTCGGGTCACATCTCATGGAAGACAACCATAGATTCATTGTAACACTACGGTATTGATTCGAATAAAGTATTTCATTCAGTATTATTGTATATGTTTTACATTGAGTATGGATCCTGGCAAAATGAGATTAATATGGTTCACTTAAAACTGAAAATAATACTAGAAACGTGTATTGAGTGGATCATTAACAATGAATGATATGATGGTCAATCTTGATCAAATTGGCACAAGGAAGGTCCGTTCGATGGATTTCCTTCAGTACGTTGCTCATTGTTAATATCCGGATATATCTCCAGCAAATATTTATAAACAATACTTAGCCAATGGGATAAAGATAACTTAGCCATTGGAACTAAGACAATATTTATTTCGTGCGCGAAATGTGATTGGGTCGAACAATATAACCTGGTTCACGACAAATGAAAACAATGACAACATGTCAAAAGGAAGCTTTAACGAGTTGAGCAGTTTAACGTAAAGCAAAGTAAGTTGTGTTTCAGGCTTGAACCCGGAAAAAGTAAAAGGTGAAATGTTTCGAGATTGAACCCGGAAGTATCCAAAGAAAGCTTAAAAGAAGTAAACAACTTGTAAACAATTACATAGAAAATCGGCATCTCGACCCTTCAAATCTCGGAAGGAGGCTGGCTGTTTGGTTGGCAGGCGGAGGTCATTTCTTCTCCGGGGGCTGGATCCTCGATCGCGGGGATTGTGGAGTCCTTAGGTAGGGAACGAGGAACTATTTTACCTTCTTCCACATAAGCCAAATAATGCATCCCGGAAGTGTTGAATTCAATGCCCGGGTTCAGGCACCGAACTTGTTCCAGGGTGTTGTTAAAGGCTTCTTCCACCGCAGACGCTAAGGTGTCCCCCAAAGAAGAAATCTCCTCCTCGGCAGCCCGCGTTTTGTCTTCCAAAAGTTTCTTCAGGTCATTATTAAGCTTGGAAGAGTGCAGGGCTTGGCATTGTTCAGCAGCCTCCAAGTCGGCTAGAGCTTGGCCAAGGTCGAAACGGAGGGAAGCGTTGGAAGTCTAGGAAGTAAGAAGTTTCTCCTTTAGCTTTTTGTTTTCAGATTGGGCCGAGAGAAGCTCTTCAAGGATCTTCTTATTTTCTTTCCGGGAAGCCTCCAGCTCCTCCACCGAGATGACGTATCTGTGCTGCAAAGTGGAGAAACATTGCACTAAAGAAGCACATTTGTAAGTATTCTCCTCAATGCGACCGAGCTCCTCATAATCAATATCTCCAAAGCGCCTGGGTTCCAGCAGCCGAGCAGGGGCCTTAGCGATGGTGAAAAGCTCACCAGTCACCCCTTTCTCCCACAGGTTCCCGGTCGAGGGGTGAGACTCCTTACCACGGGGTCCGGAATTGGTAGATTCTGGAACTGGGGATGAATCCGAAACCGAAGGGGACACTATCGCCATAGCGTCGGGTCGAATAACTTGGTCCAGGATAGGCGTGCTCATCCTTTTTTGTTGAACCTGTGGGTGCGGATGGGTTACTTTGGTTTTCTTCACCCTTTCCAAAGTCATCCAGTAGGAAGAAGGCTGTGTTCGCTTGAGTGATTGTGCCGGCTTGGCAGCTGCAACTGAAGTCGTCGTCTTGCCCTTGGCTGCTTCGGAGGGTGGCCCTCTTTTTGCTGGCCACATCAGCGAAAGCGTTTTGCTTCTCTGCAGAATGGGGGGCACCAGAAGCTTTGCGCCCCCAAGACCCAGTATCAATCGGTCTCGGGGGCCGAGCGGCCAAGTAGGCAGCAGCAGTCTGTGCATGCTTGGAAGTGGAGGATGGTTGAGGACCCATGTCGGCAGCTGTAAAACAAACCAAGTCAGGTTAGACATGATCTCGGTAATATTAGTAAAAGAACAATTTAAATATTGGCACAGTACAATGAATAGACAATCCGGTTCGAAGACCACGGAGATAATCTGCCGCGTTTGGCGGGCCATGAGCATCTAAATACTCGGTAATCTGGAAGATGGAAGAAACATCTGAATCCGGCAAGTCTTCCTCGATGAATCGGTAGGAGGCGCTACGGAGGTCATGATGAGCTTTAGACCAATATAACGGTAATTTCCATTCCACGTCAGTCGAGTCAGAGCCAGACAAAAAGAACGGTTGTTTACCCGGCTCGGCAACAACTTTGAAATACTTGTCCTTAAAACCTTTGAAAGATTTGGTATAGGGAATAAAGAGTTTACATTTGGATCGACACCGGAGGAAAATCCACCCTTTTCAGTTGGGGGGCTCTTTACCCGTCCTATCGATATGAACATTATAATAATAAAAGAATAAGGGGACAGTACATGGGATTCCCAAGTCTTCACAAAATAATTCGAAGGTCTTGACAAACCCCCAGCTGTTGGGGTGAAGTTGAGAGGGGGCAATGCAAAGATGATTCAATACTTTAGTTTCAAAAGCGGAAAAGGGAAAACAGATTCCTAGTTGGGTTACTATATCTCGGTAAAAGAAGAAAAAGTTGGGTTCAATCCCCTCCCGAGTAGCGCAGATTGGTTCGTCCGGGCCGGGAGCGCGGATAACAAACCCGTCTTAATTCCCTACGGGAGTTGCAGCAATGAGCGTCGGATCAAGAATAGAAAAAGTGCTCAGTACTTCGTGAGTGACCCAAGGAAACTTGAAGGCCAAAGGAGAAGGGGTATCTGATTGGGACCCGGCCGATGGTGATTCACCAACAGTTTCCGAGGAAGGATCCATATATACCTACTAAAAATAAAAGAGGAGAAGGATCAATATAGTATACCTGAAGGGGAAAACTAAGCGAACAGGTAGAGGGGGCTGGATTGCAGACCTCGACAGGAGTAGCTGACCGGGGAAGTAACTTTGATGTGCAGGGTATTTTTGTTGTTATAGGAATAAGTACGGGGTTATGTCGGCAAGACCCAAGTATTGAGTCGGCCATTTCATCAGACCATATGCGCAAATAGTGAGTGCTTTCAGCAACACAATCAAAGCAAGCATCATATCGGATCTCAAAATCCTCATTCGAGGATGGTGAGGAGACCTCGGAGAAAGAATCCGAGGATGAAGAAAGGGATCCAGAATCTTCTGACAAATTTGGGGAGTTATGAACATTAGGGTTAGGAAGGTCAGTGTAACACCCTTAAATTTAGGAATCACAGTTAATTACAGGGGTAAAATATTAATTGGAGGCAGTACAGAAGAATTTAGGAAAATGACGGAAATGCCCCTGAACATTTTAGAAATGATCAAAATACCCCTAGGCATCTTAGCAGAGTATCTTAAGGAGAAAATTCTATAAGTACTCTAGGATGTTGGAAACATGATTTAAACATTCTTAGGGTAACAATTATAGAGTTTCCCAGAATATTTTCAGAAATGACGATTTTGCCCCTAGGGTCAGTGGCAAAACTACCAAAATGCCCCTAGGTCAAAAACTGACCAAGATGGCCTCAGAAATTAAGGGGAACCTGAGTATAGGATAAAATAATTTTAGGCAACAAATTATTAGCAAGGTTGAGGGCAGAGAACCCCAAGATAGAATTTCTATGAATTGTGGAAGTTAGGTTAAAAAGAGCTTAATCTAGACTACCCTAGGTATCAGAAAATTATCAGACAAGTATGAACTTGATCTAGAGAATTTTCTCTTAATTATGAAAGGGACAAGTGTTTTAAAGGAGTTAGTTTGATAATTTTCATAATTAGAAGCAAATTGGATCAATAAGAAAATAAAATTAAGTGTTACATGTCATAAAAGGAAAATTGTGTAACTTTGGCCTTAAGAATGAGTATTGGCCGTGTAAAACAAGAAAAGCAAGTAGAAGTCCCTTCCTAATGAGAATAACATGTAAAGGAGAGGGCAAGGAGACAAGGAGTGGAAAAAATCAAAGTACTAGCCAATAGAAATTAAGTTAGCAAGAATATTTTGACCAAAGGAAGACTTTGGAACACAACAAGCTAGTCTACGTACAACAAGCCAAGAGTGCTCTTCAAGGAATAA
>PYAF01001260.1:583170-595268 GCA_007407185.1 Glycine tomentella
ATGTAAAATTAGTGAAGATTTTCCTGTAAGCTGGCCATCCCACGTGCATAAACTAGAGGAGAGGAGAATTGTTGAGAAGTTTCAAGTACAAAGACACTTGTATGGTGGGAAATGAAGAACCAATGAGAAGAAAACAAGTAAAAAGCAAAGTAATCATAGATTTGGAAGATTTTTGTGGAAAAAGCCAAGTCATCTAGCCGATATGAAGAGGAAACCGTAGAGTATGGCTGGTTTTGAGGGGAGAAAATGTAGCCTTGCTATTTTTAAAACAATTCCAAACTATTTCCAAAAGCAAACAAAGCATAGCCATGCTATAGCCTTCTTTGCACCATTCCTACTTAAAGCCTTTCTATTCCTACTTAAACTTTTCTATCACTTTCAAATTATCTCTTCTACCCAAAAAGAAAATCAAGACTCCTAATCCTAACAAGCTCACGTGGGAATCAAGAAGGAAAAAGAAAGGAAGAGTTGTTCAAATTTGAGAAAGAAAGCAAAGGTATGGGGAAGTTCATGTTATGCCTAGTTTGAATACTACCTACATGAAGATTCTTATTTGATTTCATAAGGAATTAAGCTTGGCATGTTAAGTGTTTGGTGGAATGTTTCTAAGAACCAAAAACAAAGATTTTTACTTGACTTCATAAAGAATTAGGCTTTGTAGGCTAGGTGTTTGATAAAATGTCTCAAAGAACTAAAGATTGCTATATGAATGGTTAACTGATTTAGTAACTTGCTTTTAGAGTTATAAGATAATTGTGGAATTGATAACTTGGATCTAAACTAATTAATGAAATATCTACAACTATATAGAAATAATTGTTTAAAAGTATAATGCTTAATAGAACATTTAGTTACAAGTATGTGATGGATTAAAAGTATTCTATGATTCTTTAAGTTTAAATAATTAATTGATGCTAAAATTAAGTTGAATTAAATAATTATTTGCTTTTAATGATAGTACGTAAAAAGTTTCTAACGTTTAGATGTTTATTCTGAATAGTAAAGTGATATAGCCTGTTAAACTAAATCCCTTGAGTTTGTTGGTTATGATATTAGAATTGTGTTGGAATTATGATTAGTATGTGGAACTATTTGAGATGTGATGAACTAAGATTTATTCTGAGAAGTATATAAGTGGACTGTGGCTGAATGAATATGATTTTATTCTGTCTGGCGGGGACATAAGACCACGTGATTTTATTATGTCTGGCGGGGACATAAGACCGTGTGATTTTATTCTGTCTGGCGGGGACATAAGACTGCGTGATTTTATTCTGTCTGGCGGGGACATAAGACCGCGTGTTTTTTTTTTTCTGTCTGGCGGGGACATAAGACCGCGTGATTTTATTCTGTCTGGCGGGGACATAAGACCGCGTTATTTTATATTTTTCCTGGCGGAGGCATAAGACTGTGGTGTTATATATCTGTGTGGTGTATGGCTGATCTAAACTGCGTACTGTGATGAGGTGATTTGATTAAGGTGTGGATCATGCTTGTTTCTTATTTTTTTAAATGATATTACAACCATGCGAATATATATATATATATATATATATATATATATATATTTCTTTATGTATGTTTTATTCAAACTATGTGTGTCATGAACTTACCCTATTTGTGTCTGTGGTTGACACCTGTGATGACCCCAATTTATTCGAGCGAGCAGAAGAACAGGAAAGCCTACGCTGTGAAGGATTGATGAAGAAAAGATGATAAAGTTGTGTTGATGATTTGTTTTAAATTTAATATGTTTGTATTTTCCTTTGGCTTGTACTTGGGACTGTACGAACTATACCTTAGACTGTATTAAAAGGACTGTACTTTATTATTTTAATTAAACCGTGGAGAGGAATAATTTGTTTATGATATAAACGACTAGTAACCCTTGCAAACAAAGAAATGATTTAAAAAAAAAATAAAAAATTAACCAATCTAATTTTAATACAAAGTGGTCACGAGACTTTATCTAAAATTAACAAAGCACGAAAGAGTAAAGAAAGACGTTATAGAAGGTACCTGGTTTATGCGAGGTTTTTGGAGAATTGGGAAAGGAAGAATAGCAGAGACGAGGGTGCAGGAAAGATTGCAGAGAGAATGAAGGGTAAAACACTCACGATGAAACGAATGCTGAAGGAAGTGACTCTTGAGGAGAAAAATTTGAAATATGAAAGAAAAAGTGTAACCGCCAACTAAAACGAAACGGTGCGAATGACAGCTGGCATAATTGAAACAACATGAGGGTAAAGTGGTAAAACACAATGTAAAGTGAGGGATAAAAAAATAAAATGGGAGACTTAAGTAATGATTAAACCATGAACTGAAACGACGTCCATTTTAATGCGCAGACTACAATTGCAGGGGGTAAGGGATGACGTGTCATTACAAGTTTATATATTTTAAACGAAAGGCCAAGAGTAAGTTGTCCAGGTGAATCAAGAAACAACCCGGTTCTCATAAGAAGTTTTGTTTTGGTTACACTTGTTACAAAAAGTATCTCGGGGAAAGCAAGTCCGGGACTGAGGTGCGTGATATGGATACATCCCGGTCATCAAGAATATTTCATAACCGGGCTAGGGGGCAACTGTTATGGAAATAATAGTTGGGCTTAGGTATAAGGCCCAATAACAAGTAACAAGTGTTAGCCCCTCAATCAGGAGATGTGATCGTGGCTTGTGACTAATTCAAAGAGGGTAGTTCCAGTAGTTGAGATCATGTCCGATATTCTCGGATACCACTCATAGTCGGTTGAGAGGTATGTGACTTATAAATACGGAGGAGTTACAACAAAAAGGTACACACTTTCTAATTCTCTCCTTTCCATTCACACTGAGCACACACCGCACACCATTTGTGCTGTGTGTTTCAGCAGAGATCGTCTTCTTCCTTAAGGTGCTTCATTTTCCATAAGCATGTTGAGGGAGAGAAAGAAACTGATCTTAGAGTAAGCATCCAACGAACTTTGTTGGACATTTCTGTTCACTTTGAATGGAACAGAATGTTAGCTCTTAAATACTAGGGAGACTTTTTCTACATAACATGTAGGAGTGAAGACTAACAGTACAATTTGTTTTTGCCTATAGAAAAAGACTAACAGTACAATGTGCAACTAAAATTTGGCCCTACAAGTTATGTAGAACCAAAACCTTCATATAACAAGCCATTATAGAAAGCCTAAAAAATAGCATTAATTAATCCACCTGCATGAGGAAACATGATCACGTGTATAAAGGAGGAATCATAAACCAAATAGCAAAGCCAAATTAGACAATACAAGATAACCTTATCAAATTCTTCAACTTAGACATATATAACAAAAGACAACCTTGTCAGATTCTTCGAAACTTAAACTTGCATTAAGCTTCACGGCACCAACCTTAGTGACATCTAGGCCACAAGTCCAAATTAAGGTGTGTTTGACTATTCGGTATAGTGTGTGGAATTGCTTCTATTAACATACAAGACAACCTTATTAAACTCTACTTAGACATATATAATACAAGACAACCTTGGCAAATTCTTCAAAACTTAAAAGCTGCAATAAGCTTCACGGCACAAACTTTAGTGACTTTTTCTAGACTACAAATCCAAATTAAGGTGTGCTGTGTAACGTTCTTTATTAAAATAATAACTTATATTAAAAGAATATGGTACTCTGAACATACTTTATGTATAATAAATAAATTTAAATAATTAAGTTTTAACATAAATAAAAATATTATTCTCAAATATGGACATCTAAAAATAATTAACACTAAAAGTATGACGTAATCAATCATATTCAACATTTATTCTGAGTACTAACAACACTAAAAATGTATCTAAAAGTAATTAAGTCCTCAAACATCCTCAATTCCAACAACTTCTTCTTTGTGCTATGAAAACAACACTTTTATTGAAATAATAATCCCAATGAATATAATAATCTTAGAGTATTTGCAAATAGTATTGTTCTCAGCAGACATGGTAATCCAGAAAATTAGTTATGATATCTATAATGAATTTAAAATAAGATTATATATGTATATAAATATATATGTATATAGTTGAATAAAAATCAAATTAAAACAATTGCAATTTATGACATTCTCAATAAATAAAATATTTAAATAAACGACAACACTTCAACTCATTCAAATAAATTATAACAGAAACAACATTCAAATAAATATAACAAACACAACTTAGTGATTTTCAAAATCAATAGATTCAATTATTTGGTTCCTAGAATTAGTGTGGATCTCAGATTCTTAAAAAGGTCTATGAGTTCATATTTCATGCAATGATATCCCATTATCTTCCTCATCATAGATGAGGTATCCAAAATCTTTTCCTCATTCCATATGGAGGTATCTATAATAACTTCATCCCAACTCAGATAAAGGTTGTTGGGAATGCTCTTTATACAAAAGCTATTGGGTTTAAGTATATAGCAAGGGCCCAAGAGACCTAGGTTTAGATTTCTTAGTCTCCTATATAATTATCTTATTTGCTCTAAACAAATACAGCAGTTGCCATTATCTCTTTGAAATAGAAAAGTGCCCACACATTTTCCTTCCCCCTTATTCGAGAATAGTACGAAAGGTTTATCATTCTTAGCCGATTGAGGAGGCTAAGAGAAGACTTATCAAATAAAAATGAGGATATTGCATTCACGCATCAAGAGGTAATTATCTCCTTTTGATTACAACAATGCAATATTTTGGTTATACTTAAATAAACACACAAATATACATATACCAATATAATCATTCACGTTCAAAGCTACAAAAACATGCTCACAAGCTAATTCACATATTTGTGCATGCAATTAATATATGTATTTCTCCTCTTAATTTCGTAGATTACCTTTCAAGTATCAGCTTCCTAAATGTGCAAGATTAAAGAAATGTTAATAACTTAACCATTCAAATGTAAGACACACGAAAGAAATATCACAATTTGAATTAACGTTCACGTGTATAACTACTATACTCTAATTTCCCCTCTCACTAATATCATGTACTTTAACTTACAATTATATTATAACATTAAACCAAATGCAACCAGATTTATATTCTTATATGAGCAGCATATGATTTTAAGGGGAAAGCTGCAATACACATAAGTTTTCGATTAAGGTCCCTTTAGCAATTTAAAAGAATTATACAGTGGAAGTTTAGAAGAATGTTATTTTAGTCACCTTTTGAAGCAAGTAATTTGAGTTCTTAATTATCTTTCTTCTTCTCTATCATTTGCCTCAACAAAATTTCCCCATTTTATTCAGTCTTTTTAATCCTTGAGCAACTCACTAATACTAAAAGAGTGCTATGTGTGTGATTCAAGGAAAAAAGAACTATCTATCCTTATATAAGTGTTGCACATAATTTAAAATTTATTTAACCAATCTCTGTTTATCTCTTATTTTTATTATCTTTACTATTTCATTATCATTATTATTTAAAATACAACCAATTAAGAACTAAACATAGTTTCGTTGAGACGAAAAAAATCTATGTGTCTTATATATTTTGGCTTCTACTCTAACATAGAATTTGAATTTGATTTTACTTTTTGAAAACTGTGTTTTTACAAAATCTATGATTTGAATTTATTTGAAAAAATATGTATTTGTTTTTACTAAAATTATCATAAGACGAAAACATTATTTTTGAAAGAAAAAAAATTTAAAAATTTAAAATCACAATTTAACTTCCTTCTTTAATTGTAACCATGCAGTGATTGACAATGAGAAGTATGTGGATATGGATCCTTGCATCAAGTGGCACTCCAAAGGGTACATATACGCTATTGCTGGTGACTTAATAGCAGAGGACTTTGAAGTTGGTTGTGAGGTAAAGCTGGTTGCTCCCACATCATGGTGGGGTTTGGATACAAATAATGCTTCCTATTCTCTTATGCACATGGCCGAAGTCAATGAATTTGAGGTTTCATGGATGAATCTTGCTTGCAGGGCCGTGTCTAAATTATTTGAGACCCAAGGCAAATTTTATGTCAAACACATTATTAATCAATTATAAATAAAATAAATCATATTTACACATATATTAACTACATTTGGTGTTCCATAATTTCATGACACCATTAATCGTATATTAATAATTGTATATAATTATATTCATTTATTTATAATCACTTGTAAAACAAAATTAATGGCAGAGAGAGTGAAATATACCTATACAAACTCGACCTTATTAAAGTCAAGGTCAAGGTGCCGTGGACGCATATGAAGTTCCAAGCATTGTCTCCCCCACAAAATTATGACAGATAAAGTGAAACTCAGACATATACCAATACAAACTTGACCTTGTCAAATTCTTTGAAATTTAAACCTGCGTTAACCTGCACAAGCACTGACTGTAATGAATTTTTATAGTTCACGAGTCCAAAAAGGTGTGCTGGACTTTTGGATATAGTGTGTGGAATTGCTCCTAAATCTACTTTGTCCTTTACCTTCTACAGATAATACTACAGAAAAAAGTCTAGCCAAAGACTAATGAATGATACCTGTGACAATAACTAAAGTTTGTTAAAGGAAATGTGTGCATGACTTATAAGTTTATGCATGAAATCTATGTAGATAATTTATAAAAAAGTAAATGTCATTTTTGACCCTGAGAGAAGAGCTATTCGTCCAATTCAGATAAAAAAAAAAAAAAAAAAACGAAGAAAGAACATTGTTGGTCCATGTATATTTGCTAGAAAACACCTCCAAGACTTGAAAAATCAAAACATGCCTAGCGCATTTAATTCGGTGCCACTAGCTGCATACAGGATAATTGAATTGGTGCTTCTTTACAAAAATAAATAAAATTGAATTGGTGCTTCTCCGAATTATTGACCCTTACGTGTTTCGTTAGCTTTCACATCTTCCATCCTTCAAATCTCATCCTCTTCACAAAATTCAAAAAACCTAACGTCTCCCTATCACTGTTAATGTTCACCTCTAATATTAATCAAAACCGTCCAAGCCCAACCACGTGAAAATTGTCCGAAACCTCAGAAGAACTCTTCAAAATGGTGTTGATGTTTCCAAAACTTAATACTCCTCAGGGACATAAGCCCACAAGACAATTCGTTGCACTCATTCTAAGCGCTGCCAGTACTGTTGATAAGAAGAAGCATTAACAATAGCGTGATCAATATAGAATCACTTTAGAGGGGCTACATACTTGCCATCCCGCAATGCCGGGATTTTAATAACTAAACTTATTATTTCCTCTTTTAGTTTGTGTTTACTGTTTTATATTTTTGTTTTTATATAATCAGTTGCAGAAACCAAATAAAAAGGGGAGAAATGTGACTTCTCAGTCAAAGTCTACGCTATCACACATTTTTTTAAAGGAAAAATGAGGTCCCGTAAGTCCATGTCTTAAATATCAGTAATTATAAGCATGCATTTATTTTCCTATCGCCCGTATGTATGTAAAAATAAAAAATAAAGTTCCAGAATTTTAATGAGCTCTTACTGTAGTCCAACAATTTCAACCTATAAGCTCGGGATATCTATCACTTTAAGTGTTATATATAATAACTAAAATTCGCTGTACTATTTGTTCAATTTCATTTAATTCTATGAAAGTAAAGGTACATGCATATGATGAAGTCCCACGCATTGTCTCCATCAAACAATAATCACAGTGAGAGAGCGAGTGTGACACTTAGACATATATATATATATATATATATATATATATATATATATATATATATATAAGATAACCTTATCAATATTCTTTGGAATTTAAACCTGCATTAAGCTTCATGGCACAGACATTACAAGACATATATGCAGGACAACCTTATCAAGTTCTTCGAAATTAAAACCTACATTAAGCTTCACGGCACAAACTTTAGTGACTTTTTCTAAACCACAAGTCAAAGGTGCGGTGGACTCTTGGGTATTAGTAATTGGAATTGCTCCACAACCGTTAATCCATGCGTTTGGCCATGGTTAATAAATATATCTAGATAACGTACAACAAAAATATAAATAAAAAACACAAAATAGCTCATTATTGTAAGTAATTTAAATATTATGTATTTCAATTTACTTGAATTGTTAAAATTTTTCATCCAAACATAAAATTTTTTTTTTGGTACATTATTATTTTAGAAAAATAAGATGATATCTAGTCATTAATTTTTATTCTACTCAATCAACCCTTCACATTTTTTCCCCACACTCAAAGATCACATTATTATTTTCCACTCAACCAACCCCTTGAGGTTGAGGTCCCTTAGTTCAAGTCTGTGTCTCAAAATTTGATAATTATAAATATATTTTTTTCTTTCATGCTACTTGTACTCAGTTTTTTTGCTTATTTCTTATTATTTTATTTATTACTTTCTTTACCTATTTTGCCTTTTCGTATTTCTCTCTTCCTCCACTTATACTCCTTTTCCTTAACAAGACTTTGCTAGATCATATTCCCACATTGCTTAACTTCTTTTAATGACATGAAAATTACTTTCTATTATTATTACTATCATCATCATCATCTTCTCGTAGTAATTAGTATTAATAAAATATAAGGATATATAATTATTTGTGGGACCCACATTAAAAAAATTAAGTTATGATGGATTGAAAAGAAGTGTCACTTAAATTATGTGTAAATGGAACTACATAAATTGAAATTAAATTCAAATCTCTTAAATAAGATGTTTGATTTGAGTCTTATAGTTGTAAATGAAAAAAAAAAAACACAAATAGAAAGAAAAACCTATCAACAATATTTTTGGATAGATATTAGTTATTGATAAGAATCGAATACTTCACACTTATGATAGCAAACAAATAAAAATAAAAATAGTCACTTAATTAAATTATAAGAAAAAATGACTGTTATGTAATGCAATAATGGTGAGATTAATTTAATATTTGTAAAAGGTAAAAAAGAAAGATATTAGGAAAGAAATAACCTTACAATTTTTCTTTAAGTATCGACGTTGATTCTGTATGCACTATGCACTTAAAGTTGAGCGAGAAACAGTTTGAGCGTCATGTGGAGACAGAGGGCTTTATTGGTGTTCCTTTTATTGCTAGTCCAGCAAATTTGTGCTAGCAATGAGCAAAAGCATGCTTGCCCCCCTTCTTCATGTGGCAAAATCACAAACATAAGTTATCCATTTCGATTAAAAGGCGACCCAAAAGGATGCGGTGACAAAAGGTATGAGCTAGCTTGTGAAAATAATGTTACGGTGTTATCTTTGTACTCTGGAAAATATCATGTGCAGGCTATCAACTACAACAATTACACAATCCGTGTGGTGGATCCGGGTGTTCAACAGCCAAATTGCTCCTCCCTTCCTCGCTATTTCTTGTCTCAATCCAATTTCAGTGATAATGAGGTGGATCCATACCAAGCCTTTCAAAATCGATATTATTCTATGAAGAACGTTTTCCAGCATATAGTTTTGTTAAATTGTAGCCATGCAGTGATTGACAATGAGAAGTATGTGGATGCTGATCCTTGCATGAACCGGCACTCCAAAGGTTACATATATGCTATTGCTGGTGACTTAATAGCAAAGGACTTTGAAGTTGGTTGTGAGGTAAAGCTGGTTGCTCCCACATCATGGTGGGGTTTGGATACAAATAATTCTTCATACACTCAGATGCACAGAGCGCTTCTCTATGGATTTGAGGTTTCATGGATGAGACTCGCCTGTGAGCGTCGTTGTGGATCTGCCTACTGCTCATTTCTCGCTTCCAGTCAGATGCTTCAATGCGACTCGCCGTTCCCCGTCTGCTATGTCCAGGGGAAACGAACGGACACTGAATGTGGTAAAGGATGTAAAAATTATTAATTAATTAATTTAATTCGTTAGTATATATTATGAGTTTCTCGTGATCATTTGCAAAATTTGAAATATTTGTTTAAACCTTAACATGCCAATGTTTATTGTATTCCTTGTTTTGATCATTGTCATTTCACTCACTCATTTGGAACATCCAACCAATTATATTTCTTCAATTAACATTATAAATAATTAGATATTTAAAAATCATCAATAGAACAATCTTTAATCTGTTAAACTTAAACCATATATATTTTGGCATTTGATAAAACAAGGTTTCAAAAGTCTGTATTTATATTTTAATTTATATTTCTTATTCATCCTATTAATAAAATCATTTTTTAAAAAAATAATTTATTAGTTGTATTTTTTTTTTTACCTGTATCTATCTGAACCCAAGGATTAAATAAAACAATTTTTTTTTGTTTTCAATAAAAGCTTTTAAACTGATAATGGGCATAAACTTTGACATATATGCAAATAGTCTTCTCTGTCTCGTTGTGATGAAATCCGAAATTGATATTTTTTTTTTTTTTTTTTGCCAATAGGCGGGAAATGGTTCAAGCTTCTATCATATGCACTAGGTAAGTATTTTATAACCTTAATTTTTTGTTTATAAGGGACTCAAAATATATTGAAGTTTTTATAATAATTATTGCGAAAGTTATATCAAGGATAATTTTTTATTGATTGATCGTATAAAATTATTTTGGGTTTTGTTAATCAGTATTTTAAGAAATTAAAATGAAAAAAATATTTATTATAAAAATTGTAATGTAAAAAAAGTCATGGATAATATAATTTTATGTAATTCAATTTTTTTTTCTTTTAGTTTCTTAATCATCATTTACCAATTATTTTATTTACATTGCCAATGCATGCGTAACCATAAAACCTTAATACTAATCCATCCAATGAATCATCCTTATTAAATGTATGTATATGTACGTGCAGGTTATTTAATACATACAGACGAGTAGAACCATTGGCTTGCATTTGAAACAATGACTTATATGATTTCTTAGTATAATATAAAATAATTCAACAATATAAGTTAAACATCAAATTGATCCGTAGCTACATTTTTTACGTAACTATTTATTTTTCTCCTTTCTATAACAAAAGAAATTGATAACCACTAACCAATTTGGTCCTTGATGCAACTTAATATTAGTAACGAAACTGACCGATATGCAAAATCCTCAACAACTAAATTAGTCGATATTTGTCAAATTTGATGGATAATATTAATTTTAAGAACTAAATTGATATTCGACTTTAACAAATACCTTACTTATTGCATCTCAAAGTAACAATGTAATTAAATGATTCTTTATCACACTATTCACTCAAGTAAACGTTTTTGTTTTTGCAGGAGCTATTGTTAATTCCATAAGAGGTGAGTTCCTCTATTTTTATATGCTACACATAATATTAATTAACCATGTAAAACATTTCACTAGAGTTAGTATGTGTTATAATAGTTTGACATTATTGTTGTTAGATCTATTGGTTAATTTAGAATTGGAATATATCCAATTGCATAAGGGTCAGACTCTGAGTGGTCAAGAGGAACAATATAATTTACTACAACTGTACAAAAAACAATTTAAACAAAACCTGTACGATAAGTATGAATCAGAAACAGATGCAAAGAGATAAAAGAATCCGAGCCCAACAATGTTGTCTCCTTGAGACAATTTGTTCCCTCCAATTGATGCTAAAGGTTGATGAACAACTGTCTCCCAGGATAGAACGGATCAACGTCTGAAGATTTATGACACTTCAAATCAACAGCCCAAACGAACAAAGCTAATGCTTGAGGAATCACTCAGAAAGAATGAAGAGTTATGTGATATGAAAATGCACTAGTATCTAAGCGAGAATATCAGAAAATATTAACTATCAAAACACTATCAATTTTTTCAACTTTTCTATTTTCTGACTGTCTCTATGTGTAACGCCCCGTATGCATCCGGTTCATTAACATTCGATTATGGTCATTAAGCGCAGCTATTATCACTATTGAACAAATAATTTGGAAGCAATAAACAAAATGACGTCATCAAGCGTCATTAACAACAACTGTACATTCTATATATATTGAATTCCCTTAATATACAAAGTAATTTACAAAACTATACAAGATCCATATCAGGATCCAAAACAATAGGCATAAACAAAAAGGTAGAGCCAACATGCTCTTAAGTACTATGCCTAAGGTTCTCTCAGAACCTATCCCTGCTCGGGCCTCTTGCCCTGGGATCTCTCAGCAGTTCCCTGAGTATCACCTG
>PYAF01001260.1:601358-617201 GCA_007407185.1 Glycine tomentella
TCACTATTCACCCCAAGAGCAAATCCCCCAAATCAATCGGTAAAACTTGAGTTTCTTACCTCTAAACGGACGAGGAATGCTGGGGAATCACTTCTCCAAGCCTTGGCGTCCTTAACTCGCCCTCTTTTCCCTTTAAACTCAGTTTCCTAAAAGTTCCCTAGAGAACGGGATTTCTCCGATTGATGGTTCTCTTGAGAAAATTGAAGCTGGAATCTAGCTCATGGAGGAGTTCTAATCAACTTTCTAGTTGGGTAGGAAGTGTTTAGATGAAGAATGGAGAAGAAATGAAGCTTTCTACTTCATTAATGGCAGTAGGAGGCTCGAGGAAGACGAAGAAACGTTCTCTGGCCAAAAAATCGTCCAAATGACCCTGTTATAGGGTCCTGAACGCGTTCCCACGCTACTGGCGCCAATATCCACGCTAATCGCGCCAAGAAGTCGAGAGAAATGGCTTCCTGGAGCCTTCTGGCGCTAATCGCGTCATATCTAGCGCTAATCGCGCCAGATATTCGAACCTGGGGTTCTCCAGGGCCATTCTGGCGCTAATCGCGCCACCTGGTCGCGTCATGGCGCTAACGGCGCCGCTGTTGGCGCTATTCGCGCCAATTAAAATAATATTAATTTTTTTTTTTTTTTTTACAAAACATAGTCATTATACTATGTCTATTTATAGACAACAAACAACTCTGTTGAAGAGTTGTGGATAAATCATCGTGACTCTTGGCGATGAACCATAATAACTGTTAGTTATCGGAGCGGTTGGAAGTAGTTATTATTTTTCTAACCTTTCCCAGGAGCGGTTGGGAGTAGTTATTATTTTGAATTGTTAACCGCCTCTTATTTATAACCCATGAAGTTTTAAAAAAAAACCCAACAATTATTACTATTGATTATATGATAGTATGTACCACACTTTGTGTCTTTAACTCTTCCAATAATTAAGAATCTTCTAATATTAACAAATTGTGCATATAGGTTGAATGATAGTCATCTTTTTTCTTTTATCATTGTTATAACATAATCGTCACATTCAAGATATTAATTCACAGGATTGTTTGAAACTATAAGAGGACCAAGCCCAGAAGTTGAACGTGATTCCGTTGCGATTGTCTCAATATTTATTACCTTTGGACACTACATTCTACCATACTTGGCAGGCAAATTTTTGTTTGGGATGACATTGTTTATTGTGCTTTTGATATACAAATGGAGAAAAAGGCATTTGTCAATATATGAAAATATTGAAAATTATCTGGAACAAAATAACTTGATGCCTATTGGATACTCATACAAAGAAATTAAGAAGATGACTAGAGGTTTCAAAGACAAATTGGGTGAAGGAGGCTATGGCTTTGTATTCAAGGGAAAGTTGCGTAGTGGGCCTTCTGTGGCAATTAAAATGCTACGTAAAGCAAAAGGTAACGGCCAAGACTTTATTAGTGAAATTGCAACAATTGGAAGAATACATCATCAAAATGTAGTACAATTAATTGGATATTGTGTTGAAGGCTCAAAACGTGCCCTTGTTTATGAATTCATGCCCAATGGATCTCTCGACAAAATTATTTTTACCAAAGAGGGAAATATACATTTAACATATGACAAAATATATAATATAGCAATTGGAGTAGCTCGTGGGATTGCTTATCTCCATCATGGGTGCGAGATGCAAATTTTGCATTTTGATATCAAACCCCATAACATCCTTCTTGATGAAACATTCACCCCAAAGGTGTCTGACTTTGGATTGGCAAAACTATATCCAATAGATAATAGCATTGTGACTATGACTGCGGCAAGAGGGACAATTGGGTATATGGCTCCAGAATTATTTTATAAAAATATTGGAGGAGTATCCCATAAGGCTGATGTTTATAGCTTTGGAATGCTTTTGATGGAGATGGCAAGTAAGAGGAAGAACCTAAATCCCCATGCGGATCATTCAAGCCAACTTTACTTTCCCTTTTGGATTTATAATCAACTTGGAAAAGAGAAAGATATAGAAATGGAAGATATCACAGAGGAGGAAAATAAAATGGTAAAAAAGATGATCATTGTTTCACTCTGGTGTATACAGTTGAAACCAAACGATCGTCCCTCAATGAACAAAGTAGTCGAAATGCTTGAAGGAGACCTTGAAAGCCTAGAAATGCCTCCAAAGCCTTCTCTATATCCCCATGAGACAATGGAAAATGATCAAAGCGTCTACTCTAGTCAAACAATGTCAACGGAATTCATTAGTTCTTCTAGTTATTCCATGAAAATTGTGACTAATCAGGTAGAGGATGCTATTTGATAATGCACAATAGTTATTTATTTGTATCCACCTTATTGTCTTGAACACCTATTCATCTGTAATATTTATTTTATCTAAAAGATTTCCTATTGTTTTATCTTTCAAAGTTTAAAAAAATGGGTTACCAAAATTTAAGATTATGTTCAAAGTTCCCTAATATAAACTCATCTTACTTCAATGTGTATGTGTTACTTGTACGTTTTAGCTGATAATTCTACCAAAGCTAGGATTGTGTCATAAGCTAGCAATGTAGGCTTACACGTTAAAAATGTGCAAACTATCAAAAATTTATGAAATTAATTATAATTAGTAATTAGGAGATATAAGATTGATTCAATAATTGAGAAATGGTGAAAGTCGAAGGAAGGTGGGAGAGGTCTTGCGTGGAATCCCTCAGCTGATCTTTCTAACAAAATTAACTAACTAACAAACTAACATTTATCAATAAAAGATTATAATTAGTATTAGTAATTAGAATTAAAACCCTATAAACAAAATTAACTAACTAACAAACTAAAATTTATTGATAAAAAATATAATTAGTATTACTAATTAGAATTAAAACCCTATAAAAAATTAATTAATTCAAACATTGTTTCTTAAATATAGTTATAACCACACATGTCTAGCCGTCTAGGGGAATTTTCATCTTTTTGCAAAAACTGTCTCAATTAGTTCTTAGAAAAGTTTTAAAATTATTATTTTAAGCACATTTATATGACTTGAAAAGAATTTTTAAACCTCTCCTGTTATTTTTACTATCTCATCATGTTATGCGGTTTTCTAGGAACGAATAAGTTATTTTATCATTTCTTAGGCCCCGGTCCAGACGAAGTATTAAAAATCGAAACTAAGTAGTACTCAATATTACAAATGGAGCAATGGGAATCATAATTTTGAAATTTTTCATCCGATTATCCTGAATAATTATAAAAATAGTTCAATTAACTAAAACTAGGACTCTCGTATATACATCTATGGTTTCTATAATAGTGTTAAGAAATTTAATATTTGGGCATTACTTCGGTGTAAGTTCTAAATAACCTACACCAGTTGATAATTCTTGTATTTATTTATTGACATGTGGTTGCTTTTGTCATGTCATATAAGGAACTTTAAGACTAATCAAATATTATCTAATTAATTTTGAATTAATTTAAAAATCTAATAAGATATGATCTTATGAATTTTAAATTAATTTAATAAATTATAAAGCTAATTAATTTAATGAAAAATTAATTCTTTTACTAAAAAAATGAATAGTTAAATTTCTTGCATTAATATATTAATTTTATAATTTCAAAAATTAAAAATCAAATTTATAATATATATTACGAAATCAGATTCAATGATTATACATAATAAAATTTAATATATCTAATTATATTGAAAAATTAATTTAATTATTCGCATTAATGATATTCAATATAAAATTTAAAAAATATTTCTAATACATTTTTGAAAATATTTATATATTTAAAATATTTTATGAAAATATTAATTCATAAAGAATATTTTAAACCTCAACCTGATTAAAAAATTCATGAATCTTATTAATAAAAGTAACTATTCATAAATTAATAAATTTTTTTTAGAAAATTTAATAAATTTAGCTAACTATATTAAATAAATTCTTTTTGATTTAAAAGATTTTTTCAATTATTATTGGACACAAAGCATATTATAAAGTAACCGAATTAATAAAAAAAGACTCTTATGTAATATATTAATCTTTACTATCTATCCATATTTATTAGTTAAAATAAGTTATTATTGTAACATTATTTTTTTAAAATGTCTGATTAAGTGGTTTTAAATAGATTGTAAGAATAATTTAATTTAATTTAAATGTCTATAATTAATTAATTATAAGATGATGGTTTGGGATGTTTGTATATATATGATTATAATTACATATGTGAAAACCTTGTTTTAGGGGTGAATAGTAAGTTTTTGAGTGGTTTGATCGAGATAAAATAGGGATTAAGTGGGTGAGTTTAGGAAGCATGGCAACTTCAGAGCATGTCAGACACCCATAAACATATAGTCCAGGTGTCTAGAGTCTAACTTATAGATTATGAAACAAGTGAACTATTTAAGTTCAGAACAGAATAAAGACGATTGAAAGCAAAGAACATTATGAATCCATATTTCTGCACTTGTTCCTCTATTATCTTAGTATCTACTTAGTACGCGCTGCGTCACTTCAACACAAGAATCTAACAAGCATGGATTAAGTGAAAAGGGTGATATTGACCTCAGTATATATGTGTTCCTAATCAAATTTAAACTTGTTTATATTGGCTGCACATACATCTATCATTCAGTATTACTATATATGCCGCTAGATTTTTCTCTTAATTAATAGTTATACCTGTCAATGGACTGAAAAATAATGGGGCTATGATGTTGGCGAAGGAACTAATTGCTGAAACATCCTTCAACCATTCCATAAATCAAAGACTGATCAGTTAGTTTAAAAAAAGCAAAATGAAGAGATAAATTCAGTAAATATATAGAGCTTGTTTGGTTCAAAACACATGTTTTGTCTTCATCTTCCTTGGAAGACACTAGGGATGTAAGCAACTTTTCAATAGTAAAATTAAACCAAATTGTAAATGTAGGAAAATAAGAACAAACAAGGGTATATTTAATTACAATGATGGAGGTAACTAGGAAGCATAATATATATAATATAGTGGACAATTGAACCTGAAATGTTAAAGCAGTGGATAGGAAATGAGCAGCTAATAGTAAAAAACTACTTGTCTAGTAGCGTAAGCATTAAAATAAACAAGAATAACAGCGTCCATCAATCAGAAAATTGTTTAACTACGCTAGCTAAGGTGGTGCTTCCACTATATACACAAGGTTTTGCTCACTTTAATGCACTTCAGACACAAAAATCATAGCATGTATATGAAACTCCAGTGAAATCAGGTTGGAGCACAACATACTCGTAGCATGATTATAAATGAGGGAAACAAAATTTCAACCAGCTTTAATATGTCAACTACATATAAAAATGGGTGGGCGTTCAAGTTCAGACCACAACAATAGGAATATTGCATATATCCATTGATTTCATTCTACTTGAATGGATCATTATCATAGGCAGTATGCATAGAATCCATATTGTTCAAAGCAAGAGGAATCTACATGGGAAAATTAGAAATAATTTGTGATTGAGAATGCACCTGGTAGTCCATAAGGCTAGCCTTGTCAAAGCGTTTCCGTGCTTGCTGCATTAAGAGTCCATAAGGCTAGCCTTGTCAAAGCATTTCCGTGCTTGCTTCATTAATAGAGGATTCCTTAGGACACAAACTAAGTGCATGTTGGGTTCCGGGCCCGGGTCTTCCAATGCCCTTTTTGTAACGAACGCTGAAAGCTTTTTAAAGATACTTCCATATTACGCAATGACGGGTCACCATTCACGATTACCTGACGACCTTGCCGCTGGAACTTCATCAATTGAGTTTTGTAGTTAACCTGCATCTCTCCCAGCTGTGCTAACCAATCTACTCCGAGGATCATATCCACATTACCCAAATCCATGGCCAAAAAATCATGTTCAAACTCCTCTGCATTCACAGTAAACCGTACCTGTTTACAAATTCCCGAAGTACGAACCTCCCTGCCATCCCCCAACGTTATGATGCATTGCTTTGATTGCGGCATTAATTGTAAACGTTGTTGTAAAGCATTGTCGATGAAGCTGTGTGTTACTCCCCCGTTGATTAAGGTCAACACACGATGCTATCCCACATTCGCAAATAATTTGAGAGTTTTCGGCGAATCAATTCCTTGAACGGAATGTGCCGATAGCTTTCCGCTTTCTTCCTCCACAATTTCTATGGTCTCTCCTTCTACTGCACCCTCTAACAGCTCTTTCGTGATTTCAAAATCATCATGTAAAATCATCAATTTCAATTGGCGGAACTTGCATTGGTGATTTCTTTCCCATTTTTCGTCACACCTAGCACAAACTCCCCGAGCCCTTATAGCTGCAAATTCTTCATCGGATAATCTCTTGAAATTATGCTGTTTAATATTCGAATCCGTTGTAGTTGTGTTCTGTGATATTCTTTCTTCCATTGTATTCGAACCTGTTGTGGACAACCTGGACCAAGTGTCTATTTTCGACTAACAGTGGGTTGAAAATAGGTTCTGCCCCCTCCACCCGAGTGCCAAGTACGATTATTGTTTTTATTAACTGTGGTATTGACCAAACTGCCCTCCTGGATCCCAGCAAAAGCTTTATTTCTATTTTCAATAGCCTGAGCTAAATCCATGACTTCATCTAGCGTTTCGGCTTTGTGCATGTCCATCTCCGCCCGAATCGCCGCATTTAGCCCTGCCAGAAACATACCCATCAGCCATGGGGATGTTGGTTGAGCCACTTCCGGTACTAGATCTTCAAAACGACTCCTGTACTCTATCACGGTGGTGGTTTGCCGCAATTCTTTCAACTCCTCCGCTGTCCGTCTTTGTTTGGTTTTGAAGCACCGCAACAGTTCCTTTCTGAACATGTGCCAATTCACAAAGGGTCCTGTGCTTTCTCTGTAGCGGTACCATCGAAGAGCTTGTCCTTCGACACAAATGGCAATCGCCGGCAAATGCTTGTGCTCTGGTATGGCTCCCAGCTCAAAGAATCTTTCGATTCTTGCTAACCAGTCTTCGGGATCCATGCCGCAAAACACTGGTGCTTCGAGTCGACGCACCGGGTAATCTCTTCGTCGCCAATCGTGATGGCTTTCTCCCAAACGAACATCACCCGTCTCCTCTCCTCTACCTTCTGTGTGTGATGTCTCTCTGTCGTGATGTCTACTCGTGTCAATAACGACCTTCTTTAAGTCAAGAACCATGTTCTTGATTTCCTCCATGCTGTCTTCAACCCCGTTCAAACGATCTTCCACTCCCCGAAGGCCCTCTTCCACTCCTTCGATTCTCGTGGACATTCCTTCCATTCGCGTCATCCAGGATCGTTGAATCTGATACCAGATTGTTGGGTTCCGGGCTCGGGTCTTCCAATGCCCCTACTCTCCTCTGTACACTGCACTGCAATATCTCATACACAGCAAGAACATGCAAGGTATATCAAGCCCTTTTTGAATATGCCTCTTTTATTAATTGTTCAAGTAGCAACACTGTTTCGATAGACAATACAAGAGAGAGCTCTCCCTTGAGATACTCCCATAATAACCCTTGTTTTCCCTCCTCCCTCTCTCTCTCAACCCCATTTCTATTTATAGTTACAACCTATAACTAACTTCTAACTGCCTTATCCTTTCTTTTATATCTACGAGTGACTAATTTCCCTTTTATGTCTAAGTACCCATCAGTGCATAACTTGCTCACAGAAATAAACTTGTGAAAATCCCCACACTCCTTGTCCCTTGAAACCAGTTATACAAAAACATGAACAATGAAGCACATTTGATAATTCACACAAACTTATTATGCTTAAACTACTAATGGCCTTACCAAACACATTTGCCTTTTTCTTAATGTTCACAAAAATAAGAATAAAACATAAAGCATATCATACAATACCAACCAACAAAATTGATGGGGTGAGCAGAAATATAATGGCATCAGTTATTTACATGTTCAATTATTCTTTGCCTCAACTCTTCTGCTACTTTTTCACCCAAAGATTTCCCAGAGGCCTTCTCATTCTCAAAATCACTCTTATACATTTGCCCATTGGATAACCTCCATGGTAACCAGCTGTTTCAAGATACTGTATACAACCTCCTGTGGACCAATAATCTACAACTTCTTTGTATCCCCTTGTATCCAAAGAAAAAGAGTATTTAACCACAAAATAAAGACCAATACAATAAGACAGATTGTTACTGGAATACCAAGTCCTTTGATGCCTCCCTTCGACGTTTCTGGAACCAAGGTATTTCACAAATTTGGTCAAAGTAGGTCATGAAAGAATGATGGAAGAAGCCTCGTGCAGAAGGCTGCCTTCTTAATAAAAATTTGAATGCCCATTATAGAAACCTTAAACATAACATAAAAAAATCCAAACTCTTTTTCCTTCAGATAAAAAAATGTTTATTAGAGAGAAGAAAGAAACAATGCAATGAGATAAATTTCATAAAGATGGTTCCATAGTATGGGAAGGAGAAAACTTACACTGATAATTTGGCTCCTAGTCCATTATACTGTTCAAAGCTTATAACAAGTCCAACAAGTCCATGGAGCAGGTTGTCAAAAGACTAGCAGAGGCTCCTAGTCCTTTCATCTCCTTAACCACAATATTGGGTAAAAAGGAAAACTAACAAATAAGGTACAGAGTCAACAATATCCAGCAGTACAAACTACTTACTTCATGACTCGAGTTACTTCACGCCGAAATGGAGGCCAAGGCCATGAGCTTCCTCGCTCCCCACCCAAACATCCTCCAAATCATGGACGCCTTCGAGGACACCGACTCCTGCTCAATTGTCCTGGAGCTCTGCCAGCCACACACTCTCTTGGAACGCATCGCTGCCGAAAGCCCCTTGCCGGAGCCCCACGCCGCCTCTCTCCTCAAACAGCTTCTGGAAGCCGTCGCACACTACCACGCCCTGGGACTCGCGAACAGGGACATCAAGCCGGACAATCTCCTGTTCGATGAAGGGAACAAGCTTAAGCTCTCTGACTTGGGATCTACGGAGTGGTTCGGTGACGAGAGTAGCATGAGTGGTGTGGCAGGGACACCCTATTATGGAGAAACTAGGGTTTTTGCATAAGAAATTTGGGAGAAAGAGGAACGGAGTGAGAGCCTAGAGGATTTTTGGATTTAAATTTGGAAAAAGCAATAAATTGTGGGTGACATGTAGAGAAAGGGAAGACGAAACATAATAAATTTTAAAGACGGGTTTTTAAAGAACTCGTGTTTGAATACTCGTACACTTAGCTTTCAAAGACGATTTTTTAAAAAACTTCTTTAAATATTTATCTTTATTTACAAATTTGTCATCGTATATCATTCTAAGACGGTTTTAATGTAACCATCTTAGATTTAACATCGCGAAATATTGATTTTGTAGTAGTGATACTTAATCTAAGAGAGATTACTAAGGAATTAGGATCTTTATGTGAGTTAAAGAGTTAAAATCACTAAAGAATTAGGATTTAACTACTTTTCATTAGAAGATGCATTATCTGAATAACTAGAATAATCGACTGTAGTAATCAATCCAAGTTAAGAAGGTGGGGATCAAAAGGTGAGTGTGCCCTGGCTACAATTCATTCTCATATTTTTCTAAAACCATTACTCTTGTTCTTGCATTCTTATTGTATTTTGAATCTTGTCTTTTACTTTTCCTTACTTCAAAATACAATATACACTTTCATCTAACGTTTATTCATCCAATTTAGAGATAATAGTTGTGATAAAATTTGGTGCATCAATCCTCGTAGGAACGATATTCTACTTATCATTTTATTACTTGGAACGATCGGTATACTTGCTGAGATCACAACAGAGCTCATATAGAATTTAGGACAATATGATATTGATAGAAATTTTCCTTTCATTAATCCCTATTTCCTACTCCCTTCCCCCCAATATAAATTTGTTTTAAGTCTCCATATTCAACCATTGGAACTTCCTTTTCAAATATACAAAATGAATCATTTAAATGTAAACATGCTACCTGAATGCTAATACTTCTACGAATTCTGCGTCAACATGAAAAATTGATAGAATCCAAAATCATAAGGTTTAGATTTAGAATGGTAAAAAAGTTTCAGTCAATCATATATCCAATTTCATGATTAGCCCACATTATAAGTACTGCATAGAGATTACTTACTCAGGTTTCTTCTTTGACCTCTCTCACTACTGCTACACAAATATCTTCTCCCTGTATGGGTTGAATAAGTAGAATATACACACACAAAATAACTACCTAAACTATAATGTGAAAGATCAATATTCAAACATTTACCTGGTCAACAACTCGAGTAGGAAATTTCCAGGCTCCAGTTCCTTGTAAATGTCAACTCTTTTCTTGAACCACTAGGACCTAAGATCATTTAAATAATTAGGAAATGAGACATTAACACCGAATGCCAATATCTTTGAATTTTCAATTATTATATGCAGTTAGAGACACATTACTCATTTTTAGAAATATTGGTGATGAATCACACAAGAACAAAGATGGATCTACAATCACTCTCACACAAGCGGGACCATAGGGGGAAAAAAGTTTGATTTGATTTCAACCCATACATTAGGTATATGAAGATAGGATTTATCATAACCAACAAAGATATAGTCCGTTCATCAATGTTATTTCTATGAATAAATGACATGCTAGGTGTTTCTTCCCTTTCACTCATATAAATGATGGAAATAAAGTATTCATCTCTGGAATTAAGTATCATATGAAATTCCTATTCCATTCAAGTTCGAAACATTATCATTTTATCATGATATGGGAATGCTTCCAATTGACCTTAAAGCTTGATCATGTGGTTGCAGTGTATAATGATGAGGGAAATACCTCTCATTTTTCATTCACAACAAATGCACCAACACCCACTCGGTGTGTGGCATTTGCTGGAATAGAATTTGCGAAGTCAGGAATTCAATATACCAGCATTAAATATTTTGGTTCCGCATGGTGATACCAAAAACCTTCCTGCACAGAAATATGTCAGACATTAGATCATAAAAGGAAGTCCACGAGGCACAAATTTGGGGGAAAAAAAGTAAATATTCATTTCATTAGACATTATATTCTTATGCATGAAAAACACAATGTGTATTGGCCAAAATATGCATTGTATTATCAACCCTCAATCTGAAACTCAAGCTAGAGTGGTTATAAACAAGACTAAGAAATTTTTCACTAAAATTTTCGGTCAAAGTAAGAGTTGTTAGGCTCACTTCACATGATTCAAGTGATACCTTTTCTTATACACTCCCTTTCTATCTTCCAATCCCCTTCTTTATAATACTCAAGTAATACCAAAAAGGATTGTGGTTCACTACTTCACTATCACTCAGATCTCTCGGAATGAAAGTTCCAATTTGATGAATGATCCCAGAATAGAATGAAAGTGACTAATATACACATTGTGCATAGTAGATAGATCATAAATATCAAAACTTTACATAAGCGTCATCGCCTGAATGGAAATAATCATGGGGTGTAAAAAATGTGTCCTAGGGAAATAAACTTCAAAAGACTAAACTGGTAAGAAATAAAATTGATGTTACAAAGAACAGAGAAAAATATTTCCTTCTAGAAGAACTAAAAACCAAAATTAGCATGAAAACAAAATTCAGTAAGGATACTCTTGTGGGCACAAAATAGTATAACTATAATGAACAAAAACAAAGGTACAACAAGTAGAAATTCAACTTTCAAGATAAGACATTACCAATGGTAAGGGTAATCTGAAATGAATAAATTGAAATCTAAAAACCACAGATAAAACAACAATTTTACATACATACCTCCAAATTCCGTATCATTTGTCCAAAAGCATCATCTGGGTGGATCTGTTAGCAATGAACCATATAATTTGACATCCTACTTTCTTTATATAAAAGAAGTAGAAAAAGAAACTTTAAGGCTCCAATCTGCTCATAAAGAAAAAATATTTCAGTTGGGAATATGTTTGGGAAGCCCAACCAACAATTGCACGAGTTGAATCAGGATCCAAGTAGATCAGAACACATTCTGCAATTATAAAAGTTGGTAGACTGATAATAATATCCTAATGAATCAATTTATCAAGCCTTGGTCATGAAAGAAAAGGATTTTAATTTAAATTAAACTAAATACACATTCACACACACACACACACACACACACACACACACACATCAACTTCAACATAAACAACACCTTTAACCCAAGTTAATCGGGGTTGGTGGTAAATGAACCCAATGATAGATCGAAAAAAAGACTAAGAAAGAAAAAGGGAGATGGGAAGAAAAAAGAAAAATAAGACAAAAGAAAGGAAAAAATAAGCTAAAATAAAAAGAGTAAAAGGAGGACGGGAGAAATGAAGAGGAAAAGAACTAAAAAAAAAAAGGGAACGATTGGAGCATAGACATACTAATGGGTTTAACCCTTCATCAAGCTTATAGTTTTTCTCCACTCCGTCTTAAGACACACCGTCCGCCAATCTATATCTCACTCTATTAGGTCTTGTTTAACTACCTTTTCCCTAAGTGAGTTTTGGTCGACCTCTACTTCTCCTAGTGTCGAGCTCTTGGTAACAAACTTTTGTTCTAAAGGAAGCATCCAATAGTCATCTCATAACATGCCCAAACAATCTCAGTCTATGCTCCCTCATCTTTTCACACACCGGAACTACAGCTATCTTTCGTCGAATATCCTCATTCTTATCTTATCCATCTTTATATAACCACACATCCACCTTAACATCCTTATTTCTGCTATTCCTATTTTGTGCTCATGTTGTCTATGTGTTGGCCAACACTCTACTCCATATAACAATGACGATTTTACAGTTGTTCTATAGATTAACCAACAAGAAATAAGCATTAAATCCTCTAGCATGTGAATCTCTTTAGCAGATATAAGAACATGGTTCAATAACTATATACGACAGTGAGCACATAAAGCCATACAAAGCAAATGTAAATTAAGAATTCTTAGGCTCAAATTTGATTTCTTCCAGTCATTTTCCATTATTTTAAATATGTAATTATAAACTGTGAAAAGGAAAACATTATCACTTTCCAATTAAAAATTCAGAAGTATTGTCTTCAAAATCATTTTAAAACTTATAGTTGCATATTATGTTGTAATCTATGTAAAGAAACACAATATTGATGTCGTGTCCAATCATTAAATTATTTCTCCGATGGTTGATAGCAACAAAGAGCAGGCTCTGGATATGAATTTTTTTGTTTAAATTGAACCCATAAACCAAGCACATGATCACAATGTTAATGAAGTAAAATCCAATATATGACACAGTTTGAGGATATAATGAAAATTGTCCCCTTTCCACTACACTCATTTAATCTGTGTGATACATTTAATCATTGGAAAGCAAATGACAAATGAAAATACAACATTCACTATAGTACCTTGCATTCATTCATGCAAGCATATGGCCTCACCAATGACCACTTAATCAAATGCCATAGGCAGTTGCAGTGCACCCTATTGGCAGCTCGATCCCTTTGTACCATACAACCCTCTCAATACATCCAAAATACAACTAACAAAATAGACTAGGATTCTTATCTGTATGAGGATGGCGGCACAGACGACGGCACAACACGTGGGAGACACACCTTCGACAGTCAGTGACTTAGGAACGGAGTTAGGGCACGACCAGAGGTGAGTGAGGGAGTGCACGAGCTGAGGGAGGGAGGACACGAGGGTCAGTGAGTGAGGGATTGAAATGCATAACTTTAATTTCTAAATAGAGGGAATGCAAACCACGATATTTTTATGAAACACGTCTTAAAATGCTACGTTTTATTATTGTTATTTGAAATTTCTCTATTTATAAAATTTTCATCGCTTAACTTTTAAGATGATTTTTTGGAACCTTCGTTCTTTTGGGGTCGTTGAACACATTTTTTTAGTGTTCACAAAGTTAAATGAAATTGAACAAATCATAGCTAATTCTAGTTATTATAAATTGTAATTGATAAATTATTTCGAGCATATAATTTGAAATTTTCGGGTGATAAATTTATAATTGCATTAAAAGTTTATTTAAATTCTGAAACTTTAGTTTCGTTTTTACATAGACAGGGAGGGGAATAGATGAAAAAAAATATTATATGCCGTAAGATTTCATCATTTTTATCACTTCTATAAATCCTTAAAGACTTAAATTTGTGAAAATATCAAAAGTAAGCATGCCACCTGATATCTGCACCAGATGCATGTCAAGAGCTTCTTTAGTTTAGCAATATTCTTTACATTTGAATTCATATAATTTAACGTTTTTTTAGATTTATAATTTAACATATTTACACACAATAAAATGAAGAACACTTCTCACCTTGTTAATCATGTTAAGAAGTTATTAACATGTTTAATAGTAATCAATCACTAGTAAAACAATATTTATATACACTATTAATCCCGTATTGAATGGATGGTAATCATGAATTTATGTATTGAGCGAGACAATTATTGAAATCGTTTTACAAAATAGGTTAAATTTATTTTTTAATTCAATTTAATCCTTTAACTTTTTTTAGGTTTAATTTAATCTTCTAATTTCTTAAATCGATTTAATTTAGTCATTTAGACTTAATGATAAGAAATCGTATTATGACAATTCAAAATCGTCAAATCTTGACTAGTTTCGTAGTTTTTGACTCATTTTTTATCAAGCCAATTTTGATTTTTCATCTAACCAACTCTAGTTTGATTTGGTTTTCAAAACATAACTCTTTTTTTAGATTGTGTTTAAGTGTCCTATTAGTGTCTAACTATTATTTTCCTTTATCTATAATTACCCAATTATAAAAATAAGAAATTATACGTAGCTTTTTTTTTTATTTCCACCATAAAAAATAAAGATAAATAACGGGTAAATTTCAATAAAGTCCTTAAAAGTTTTTCTATATCACTTTAATCTTTAAATTTAACTATTTATTATCATTTTAATTTGCAAAGAAAAAAATAAAAATAAAAAGTTATAAAGATTAAAAATGTATTTAAATATTTTCAGAATTTTATTACTTCAGTAACTAAAGTGAGGGCACATGGTGATTTACTCAAAATATCGAAATAAATAAATTTAAATATTTTTTTGGTAAATTAGTGTTTTTTATTTTAATTTATGTAAATTTATTTTTTTAATTTTCGTCTCTATAAATTTATGTATTTTTAATTTAGGTTTTTAAATTTGTGTTTCTATAAGATATTTTGTTATTTTTAATTTTATTAAGTTTTCATTTTTCTAATTTTGATCTATTTAACTACAAACTTATGCTGACTATAAAAAATTATAATATTAAGGAGACTAAAATTAAAAAGAAAAACAGAAACTAAAAAGAAACTTAGAACTCAAATTAAAAAAGTGTGAAACTAATAGGAACTAAAATTGGAAAAAGGCCAACAAAATATACTCGTAATTGCCTGGGCCGCCTTGGTAATTCAGTTTAAGGATTAATTTTCTACACCAGTTATAATGCATACGGACATACACCATTCAGCTTCTTACGGATTGTCGATCCGTATGAGTCATATGGATTGGATATCTATATTGTAAGTTAAAACTAAATAATCTAATCATGCTTATAAACAAATTAACATAAGCAAGTAGATTAAGTGCGGAAAAATTAAGATCATAAATACCTCCCGCCATTGCTATTCTTGTTTGCTCTGAAGATGATTTGCAGTTGTCCGTGAGTCAAATAATCTGTAAATAGTTTATAGGTATCCAAACTAATATGACTTTTGGCTTAAGGATCTTCTATGCTTTCACTATCACTCACTGATGGTGTATTGAGATTTTCAGATAGCAAGCACAGGGACCTTGGCCTTGCACATCTCCTTTTATAACCTCTTCCCATCAAAGAGGTT
>PYAF01001260.1:622115-634346 GCA_007407185.1 Glycine tomentella
AAATGAATCACGTACAGAAAATATTTTCAAGATATAAACTGAATATCTAAACATTCCTATCTTTATGGAATTAAAAAAAAAATATAAACTGAATATTTAAATATTTCTATCTTTATGATCTTTATGAGATTCAAAATATAAACTGAATATCTAAATATTCCTATCTTTATGGAATAAAAAGATATAAACTGAATATCTAAATATTAATATCTTTATGAAATAAAAGATATAAACTAAATATCTAAATATTCCTATCTATCTTTATAGTCATTTATTTGGTTTACGAAGATCAAAATAAAAGTTCAGCAACGCAAATAGCGTAAATGACAATAGTAACAATAACATAAATAAAATACGATTCAGTGTCAGAATGTGAAATTTTCAAATCATAAACGGTGTCACACAATATCACTTTAAACCAAATGTGAATGTGAATCGTGACACAAAAATTAAGATTTGAATACGGGTTAATTTCACAAAACTCAAAGCCACGAAATTGAAACATGTTTCATTGATACTATTGTCTTCGATCTTCAAACTGGTTGACTCGATCCAGTTTCAACCAAAATAAAAATCCAGTCATTTTCTAAGTCATTTTCAACACCCAAATCCATGTTTTAATTTATAAAAAGCTTAGAAATTCAATTTCCATATGATTCCAAGGCTTTCTAATAATTAAAACGTTCAAATTAAATACTCATATTTCAATGAAACAATATATGACATGTATGAGTGTCAAACAAAAGCAAGGCAGAGGCAAAACAAGCTCTGATACCAAATGTAAGTTAAAACTAAATAATCTAATCATGCTTATAAACAAATTAACATAAGCAATTAGATTAAGTGCGGAAAAATTAAGATCATAAATACCTCCCGCCATTGCTATTCCTGTTTGCTCTGAAGATGATTTGCAGTTGTCCATAAGTCAAATAATCTGTAAATAGTTTATAGGTATCCAAACTAATATGACTTTTGGCTTAAGGATCTTCTATGCTTTCACTATCACTCACTGATGGTGTATTGAGATTTTCAGATAGCAAGCACAGGAACCTTGGCCTTGCACATCTCCTTTTATAACCTCTTCCCATCAAAGAGGTTATTTTGATATGCATAAAACATGGGCTTAGTTGCTAAAAAGATAAGGAATAAGATTAACTGATAAGATTAACAACAACTTAATCCTAAGAAGATAAGGTGAGTAGACCACCTTATGTGGTTTTGATTTAGTCAATCAAAATAAACCAACATATATGACTCATATGGATTGCTGATCTCCAAGAGTCATATAGATTGTTGATCCGTATGAATCATACGGATTGTCGATCCGTATGAGTCATACAGATTACCGATTCATATGTCTTATATGGATTATCAATCCATAAGAAGGTAAAGTTAAAAATAAAAAAAAATATATTGACTATATTAGAAATATGTTGAGTGTATAAAATATAACTATTCAGTTTGTATGAGAAACAACTGGTCCTCACCATGTGGAGAGTGACAGAGCGTTATTGGTGATCTTGCTGTTTCAGCAACAGCAAAATTCTGCTACCAACAACGAGCAAGACCATGCTTGCCCCCCTTCCTCCCTGGAAAATATCATGTGCAAGCAATCAACTACAACAATTTCACAATCCGAGTGGCGGATCCTGGACTTGAACTATCAAATAGCTCCTCCCTTCCTCGCTATTTGTTCACTCAATCCAATTTCAGTGTTGTTTCTCATTATGGCACCATAGATGACCGATACCAAGCCATTGATGAAAATTCACTTCCAATAATAAATTTCATGATTTGTACCCAACAAACCCTTCCTGCGGGAACTGGCACACCAAAGGCTACCATATATACGCCATCCTTGGTGACATAATGACATGGAACATGGAAGTTGGTTGTCATGCTATAATGGTGGCTATTCTCCAATCAATGATATCTGATTGGTAGGGTCCGTACAGCAATGGTACACCTTCCTATAGTCTGATGCACAGGGCACTAGTCTATGGCTTTGAGGTTTCATGGAGGATTTCTCCTGTGAAGAACATTGTGGATCTAAATTTAGCTACCAATGTTCTCTCGACGATTACTCTTCCACCCACAAGCTTCGATGCGCAAAGATCTGCCAAAGGTTTCGGGGATATGATTCCCTTAGATGTGGTAAGGGATTAAGTTTTAGTTATTAAGTAATTTCTTTGATTGGTATTGTTATAAATTTCTTGTGACCATTTGCGAAATTTAAACCCTCTAACATGCTCATTACTATTATTGTATTTCTTGCTTTGGTGTTTGTCATGTGATTTCACTCTTCCTCTGTTTAGTGGAAAAGAGGGTCAGAGGGAACACAAAAATACATTTATAAAATACGTTTTTAGTTCAGATATTCTTGTTAAATCTTATTTTTAGATATCGAACTTTTATATCACACAAAACTTTATTAAAAAAAGTATATTTTAGTCCCTGAATTTACTCTCATTTTTAGAGTAATTTTTAATTTTAGATTATGATTGAAGAGGGACTAAAAATACATATTTTATAGGGACTAAATTGGATAAGATGAAAGTTCAAAAACTATAAATAAGATTTAATAAAAGTATATAAAATAAAAATGAAAAGTATTTGATTGAAGATAAATAAATAAAAAATGTGAAGGGAGATAACAGATGATGGGTATAAATAGGTGAAAATAGTTTAGTGAATTCCACAAATTTTAAACCTAATTCAACTCCAAATTTTCTCCCCCAAAATAATCAAATAACTTTCATCACTAATGTCTTTTCGTTAGAAATTTAAAAAAAAATGCAAGTGTGTTTATGATTTTATAGAGTTTTCATGTTAAACTAAATTGACATTTTTCCTTTATTAATCACTTGATGAAAGATAAGTTTTATGTAGCTCCACTATTTTGCTATATTGATATTCTTCACGTTAAACATAATCGTTTTAAAAAGTTATTTAAAAAAAAAAAAAAAAGATATGTTGTTCCTTTAGCAGAGTTTCATCCATCACTTATCACTCACAACGTGCATGTACTTCGTACCTCATTAAAGAAGATCAGATCATAATTAATTAGCTTTCATGCAACCTTAGACGCAAAAAGAATAGTCATAGTCTTAAATTTGAAATGATTTTTTTATAACAGAGAATAAGATAATTAACTTACATAGATAGTGGGTAATTATTAAACTCTTTTTCAAAATATTTTTAAAAACTTTTGTTTTTATTTTAATTTATATTTCTTATTATTGATTTATCATTCTATTAATTAAATAAATTTTTAAACAAAAATTTAATTATCAGTTTTATATTTACCTCACTACAAAAAAAAAAAAAAAACCCATTTCCGACGGCCTCTTACCCATCGCACTCCTTCCGTCTGAAATCTTCTTTATTTCCGATGGCATCTTCCCATGGATTGGAAGCCCGTGAGAAATATTCTTTTATCACAAAGAACCCTAGCCTCCTAAGTCACAAAACACGCGCACAAAATGTCGAGGACTGACGAGCAGTGACACGAATGTCGTGAAGCAGGCCAGTCTCCGTCAACTGTACCACTTCCTCCGTCACGGGCACAGGTGAGTATTCTTTTCGTTCTCCTCTTCATTTATTTGCTTGGAAGTTGGTTTCCATTGGAGATATTTTGAGGGTCTTGGGTTTCGATTGCCTCGTATTTGTGCTCTTCTGAAAAGGGGTTTCCGAACCCTTCATTAATTAGTGCTTATGTTAACCCAATCTCATTTCTTGAGTGTGTATGTTGTTCTATTGTTTGTTCGTTTGTTCTTTTTCTCTGTTTTGGCATATCAACTAACTGGGTTGGCTTTTCTTCTTCTTCCTGTCTCTGATATTGGTCTTTGTGATTGGATTTGCTCTACGAAAAACTCTGGCTTGGGGGTGTTTTGTTTTTATTATACTCTTGTTTTTGGTCGAGAAGATGATGATGATGATGATTGTTAAGCATTGTGTCCTGTTTATGCTCTGACATGGAATAGGTAATTATTGTTTTCTTCATATCTTGTGTCCAAGAGATAGAGGCAGAAAGTGTTAAGGGTGGTTATTAACTAGTAATGTGTTATTCTATATTCTTGTTGAAGAAATCATGTTACAATAGGCATCATGTTGAAGAAATCAATTATTGTCTTACACTGGGAAAAAAGAAATCCGGCTAGATTGGCTTGTAAATCAATGGATATGACTATGATAAGAAACTCAAAAACTCTCCCTAGCTATGATGCACTTTCTGTGTTATTTTACATATGTGTTTCCTCTTTCCACTGACTATTCACTATTTTTGTCTATAGCACCTTTTGTGTTTTTTTGGAAGCATAGCAAGTTTGGACTTAATGTTTAGAGCTCATTTAGTGGAGAGAAATGTTATTTATACAACAAATTATACACAAAAACAATAAAATCTTGTATGTTTTTAGTGTGTATAGTACACAAATATTTGCACACAATCAGAGTACCAGATCTATATCCTTTTGTTTATGAAAATAAAATCTTATTATAATTATGTTGTATGGCAGTATCAATTTTAAGATAAGAACCATTGAACTAGACGACAAACGGATTAAGTTACAAATCTGGGATACTGTTGGTCAGGAACGGTTTCGAACTATTACTACAGGTATGTTTTTCTTTTGTGCAACCTTGCTGTGAATTCACAATTGGCAGCTGTGATTGAGAAAAATGAACATTGAAAGGAATTAGTTTTTATAACTAATATCGGTAACTCAATTAAGTTTTGAGAAGTTCGTTTTCATAGAAAATAATTCTTTCTGGGCAGAATTTATAATTTTTTAAGGAATAGTGATTTAATTCATTCAATATGGTTACTCATAAATCTAATTTACACATTGGCATGTTTTATACTTACATAGAAGGACACAATGCTTTAATTTAACAGGTTCAATTCTTACTTGATTTTAAATACTATGGATAAATCAGCTTTTATTGCAGCTTATTATCGTGGAGCCATGTGATTTTAAATCTAATTACTATGGAGCCATGCATAAACCAACTCAAAGTTTTAATGCAACTTAATCTAATTATACTAGTGATTTTAAATGTTGGCATGTTTAATACTTACATAGAAGGACACAATGCTTTAATCTACCATTTCTTTGATGAAAGGAAAACTTGTCTTGCAATGTTACATGTTGTTGCAGCTTATTACCATGGAGCCATGGGTATCTTGCTAGTTATGATGTTACTGATGAAGCATCTTTCAATAGTAATCTCCTTTCGTTGATTTTGTTGGAAGTTTAAAGATATTTCAGTGAATGACATTCTTTTGATGTATTTTTATGCACTAATTGTCTGAGAAATTGTAGAGTTCATTTTAGCTTTAGCTGAGCTAATAAATTGCATTTCCTTCATATTTTTCCCATTTCTTATTTTCCCCATTCTTCTCTGATTTACATTTAACTGGTAGCCAAAACAATGTGTCTCTAACCAAATTTACTTCATCTGCTCTGTCCATCTTTTGATTTTCAATGTAGCTTGATTTTTGCTATCCAGATATTAGGAATTGGATTCGCAATATTGAACAACATGCTTCTTACAATGTAAACAAGATACTTGTTGGCAACAAGGCTGATATGGATGAAGTAAAAGAGTATGTAGATTTTGGGGTACTTTGCAATTTACATTTTACATCTTAGTTGGCTAGGGCTGGAAATTAGTTGATTAAGAAGATATTGCATTATTGGCTCCATGCTCCTCAAGCCACATTTGTTTACAGACATTAGATTAAGCTATCTCTTTCTCTGCATTGATACAAACAAAAGTTTTTCCTTTTTCTTCTCTAGGCTGTACCTACCTCCAAAGGGCAAGCACTTGTTGATGAGTATGGTATCAAGTTCTTTGAAATTGTGAGTGACAATCACATTTTCATTAAAATTATTTGTGATTTCATTATATTTAGATTGAACAACACATGCAAAGTGCAAAAACCAACATGAATGTGGAAGAGGTTTTCTTTTCCATAGCAAGAGATATCAAGCAAACGCTTGCAGGCACAGATTGAAGAGCTGAGGTAATTTGCAAACTTTTTTCTCTATGTCCTTTATTTTTCTTTTTTTCCTGAGAAATGCAAGTGCTCTCTTCTTCGAAAAGACTACAATTTTTCCACTGTGTATCAAGTACTTAAAAGAAAAATAATTGTTAGGAATTAATGCTAACTTTCAAAATAAGTGCATAGATTTGTTTGTATTCCTGAACACTAATATTCTCTTGTTTGTTGATTCAGCATCAGACTATCAAGATTAACCAACAAGACCAGGCAGCCAGTAGTGGTAAACTTGCACATATTGAAATGTTACTCTCGCAGAGTTTTTTCTTTTAAATTTGCTGGTATAACAAAGGATAAGTGAAGACCTGTATAAGGGGCCTAATTGTAGGTATCTTGAGAGACTGAGACCAAATTTCTTATGTGTACTGTTTGTTATTGGAATCTTAGAGCTGATGTGCTAAATTGTGGGTAGCCTTAAGAATTTCTGAAACAATTAATTTTATTTATCTTCTGCCTTTTTAATGTGATTTGTATCCTTCCTAAATAAGAGTGGAGGCTTGGTCATTTGAACAGAATTTGGGGGAAGCTATATTTGTTCCTGCTGGTTGCCCTTTCCAAGCAAGGAATGTCCAGGTGAGTTCATTTACCTAAGGAGTTCACTTCATATACTAATTGCTGAATTGATGGCCATCATAGCTTTATATCTGTTATCCAAACAAAGGAATTTTGATCTGATAGTGTCTACCATTATTAATATAATCTCTTTTGTTTTATCAATATTCAATGTTACAATATTTGATAGGTAAATTACCTATCATCCCTATAACATAATATAGATATTTGGTACAAAGATTTCATGGCAATTGGCCAGGACTATTTAGCATAGAAATGGAGTTCCTTTTATTAATTGACTTATTGTTCGTTTAATTTCCTTATACTAACACTTTCTCTGTCACAAAGGTGTTATAATACCCTGAGACCTAGCGCGGTTGGCGCTGGATTTCGCGCGGTTAGTGCCAGGTCATTTATGAGAAAACTGTGTTTGAGTTGTGGCGCGGTCAGCGCTAGGGTTGGCGCGATCAGCGCCATACCCACTGGAAGTTGGCGCCAGGTCGGCGCGAGTGGCGCCAGATGTTTTGGAAGTTGACGCTTGAAGCGTCAAAGTGGCGCGAGGGGTGTCACAAGTTTGCAGCCAGTGCGGATAACGCCAAAGGTGGCGCTAGTGGCGCGGGAAGTGGCCTGGAAAACGCATTTTTTCTGATTTTTCATGCGATCAGCGCCAGGTGTGGCGCCGGTAGCGCCACAGCCTCTGGAAGTTGGCGATGATGGCGCTAGTGGTGGCGCCAAGGGCGCCAAAGTCTCTGGATTTCCGCGCTGACGGCGTGAGAATGGCGCTGTTGGCGCCACAGCCACCAACATTGTGGCGCGGTTAGCGCCAGAGCTGGCGCGGATCGCGCCAGACCTCTGGCAGGCCACCTGTAAAAGGCCATTTCGTGAAAATTCAGAGGAAAAGCACTGTTCCTCTTCTTCCTTAACCCAGGCAGCCATTGATGCACCCTAAGAGCTTCATATCTTCATCATAATCCCTTAAAACACCTCCTAATCACCTTTAATCCTGAATTGAACCACTTAGAAGCCAATTTCAGCCTAGTTTGGAGAGAAACCCCATTCTTTGAGTTTCTTGAGAGAGCTGAGCTTTGGAGAGAAAAAGAGGTTGGTTCAAGGACGCCAGAGCTAGGAGAAAGACTTCTCCAGCCATCCTCGACCAAGTAGAGGTAAGAAACTCAAGTTACAATCATTTAATTGTGAAATGGGTAATGGGGTGAATAGTGACTCTGTTGATATAGGGCTGAAATTAGGCTTAGGTTCTTTAGAAAAGAATAATCAGGAGGTTGTTCTGAGAAATATGGAACATTAAAACTAGAATTGTGATGAAGTTTGAATTGGGCCTTGTGAGGAAGAAGGGTGTGTGAATGGGAGGTACTATGGTCTGTATGAACATAAGTACCTTTACAAGAGTTGCTCATAAGGCCAAATGAATGGTGAAAACATGTTGATATATCTATTTTGGCTAAGTTGAACAACTATTGGTTTTGGTATTAGTGGAAACTTTGAATTGGTTGGTACAGAGTCTTAAAGAGACTCTAGGGCCTTAGTCAAACTAAGGTAGACCGCTGAGGGTCGATGAATTGCCTAATAGAAGCTGGGTCATGATAAACTTTAAGTTAGAAGACAGAGAGGATGATATAGAAAGGAAAGAGTGTTTTCCTTTCATACGAAAGGTTGAAAACCGTTACTGATGATTTGATTTCATGCCTAATGTAGGGCGTGAGATTCAGACTGCTGGTGGTAGTCACCACGAGGCCGGAAGAGCCGGTATTGAGCTGAGACCAGGTAAGCTCATTGTTCTTGGAGTTTGTTCTCCACCCCGAGAGGGTAATGGTTTGATATATCATGCATTTGAATATTGTCTAGCTGTGGTATAAGACATGTATATGTTGACTGAACACTAAGATAGTGTATGATCTGTATGGAGTATAAGAGGAATGATAGAATAATGATGTGGTTATAGGAGAATTCTCTGGCCAGTAGAATAGAATAGGAAGGTTCCGTGGAAATGTACCTGCAGAGAGCTCCTCAGGCAAAGGTAATAAGCCCTGAGGTAAGGTACCTGTCAGATGCTCTTCTACGGAGTAGGTATCCAATGCGGTTCTAAGGAAATGTACCTGCCAGATGAACTTCGTTGGGCAAAGGCAATAAGTCCCAAGGTAAAGTACCTGTCAGACGACCCTCCTTAGCCATTGGATAGAGTCTAATGTGATTCTGGGGAACTATACCTGTCAGACGAGCTTCTTAGGCAAAGGCAATAAGTCATAAGATAAGGTACCTGTCAGATGATCCTCCTCAGGCATTAGATAAGTTAAAGAGGGTCTATCCATGAGATAGACGTTCTCTTAGTGCTAGTAAGATGTGCAGATGTGGCTGTATTGTGATATGTTATGTTGTATATATATATATATATATATATATATATATATATTTGTATTTGGAAGTGAACCAGGGGGAGGGAAACCTCCGAGAATCCTGAGTTTACTGAGATGATTATCTCACCCCTGTTGGGGCTCATTTTGCAGGAACTGAGGCAGAAGTTACTGAGAGATCCCAAGGCAAAAGGCCTGAGCTGGGATAGGGAGGTGGAGAACCCTAGGCTTAGAAGACTGAGCTTGATAGCTCATGTTTTGTTATTTATACTTGTATTTTGGCACCTGATAGATATTTGTATAGTTTTGAAAAGCATGTACTCTGTGTATTAAACAGGTTTCGCCATATATGTATATACTATATAGTTGTTTTGATTAAGCTTCCTTTATCGATGTATGTTCATATTTGCTGCGCTATTCTGATATAATGATAATGTTAATACGCTGGGTGCACACGGAGTGTTACATTTTATGGTATCAGAGCAGTGTACAGGGAAGCAATATATATATATATATATATGGTGAATTACATGCTTTCCCTATGTGTTTTGGGTGTACACCATGATTATTGCATGTGTGATGTTAAGTGTGAGCCTGATCAACTCATCCTGTTATATTATATGTGCAGTGTCATGGTGAGGACCCGGAACACTAGTGAGGGGGCGGATGCAGAAGAACAACCCGACCCGATTGTAGCTGCTTTGGCAGCTGTGCAGCAGGAGCTTGCTACAAGTAGGCAGGCTAATGAAGCCTTTCTCAAGACTAATGAAGAGCTCATGGCTGAGTTGAGAGCTCGATGTAGGGAAGATAGAGTATCCCCTACACAGCAAACTCCTGAAGGCGAGGGTAGTCGCTATCAGGTTGGAGGTAGCCATCACTCTGATGGGCCTCAGCACCAGAGAGGGGACAGGTCATCTCAGGCTAATACAGAGGAGGACACAACTGCCAGAGGAAGGATGCTTATTGCCTTCCGTAAGCATGATCCTCCCTCCTTCCATGGGGAGTATGACCCCATAGCTGCTGCTAAGTGGTTACAGTCATTAGAGAAGATTTTTACAGTGATGGAGTGCTCAGACCATCAGAAGCTTCTTTATGCCGCCTATCTACTTCAGGGAGACGCACATGAGTGGTGGGTTACCACTTCAGAGTTACTGAGGGGCCAGGGTGAGGTCATCACCTGGCAGGTATTCGAGGCACAGTTCCTGGACCGATACTTCCCCAGAGACGCCAGAGAGCAGAAGCAGGCTGAGTTTGAGAGTCTGGTACAGGGGAAGATGTCAGTTGATGAGTACTACTTTTAGTACTCGTTATGGTCACTACGAGTATCTAGTTATGCCTTTTGGTGTGACCAATGCCCCGGCTGTATTTATGGATTACATGAATAGAATATTTAATCCTTATCTTGACAAATTTGTGGGGAGTATTCATTGATGATATTTTAGTATACTCTAAAACTAGAGAAGAGCATGCTGAACATTTAAGGGTTGTTTTGCAAACTTTAAAAGATCGGCAACTTTATGCTAAGATGTCTAAGTGTGACTTTTGGTTAGAAAAAGTAAATTTCTTAGGTCATGAAATATCTAGAGGTGGGATTTGAATGGATCAGTCTAAAGTAAAAGCTGTACTTGAATGGGAACGACCTAAGTCAGTTACAGAAATCAGAAGTTTCTTAGGATTAGCAGGGTATTACAGAAGATTCATTAAAGATTTTTCTAGAATAGCTTTACCTTTGACCACACTGACTAGGAAAGGTCAAGCCTTTGTATGGAATACACAGTGTGAGGAAAGCTTTCAAACTCTCAATAATAAGTTGACTACAGCACCTGTGTTAGTCTTACCAAATTTAGAAAAACCTTTTGTAGTGTATTGTGATGCATCCAAAATGGGTTTAGGAGGAGTTTTAATGCAGGATGGAAAGGTGGTGGCCTATGCATCTAGGCAATTGAAAACCCATGAGAGAAATTACCCTACTCATGATTCAGAATTAGCAGTTGTGGTATTTGTGTTGAAAATTTGGAGACATTATCTGTATGGATTTCATTTTGAAGTTTTTAGTGATCACAAGAGTTTGAAATATTTTTTCAGTCAAAAGAAATTAAATGTGAGACAACGGAGATGGATAGAATTTTTAAAAGACTATGACTTTGAACTTAATTATCATCTTGGAAAAGCTAATGTGGTGGCAGATGCTTTAAGTAGAAAATCTTTGATGATATCTGCACTAATGATTAGGGAAATGGATCTGTTAAAACAATTTAGGGATCTTAGATTAATGTGCGAGACTACACCTGTAAGCATAAAGTTAGGAGCTTTGCAAGTTTCTAATGAGTTTTTGAAAGAAATAGAAAGTAAACAAAGATCTAATCCTTTCCTAAGAACCATATTAGAAAATATATCCAATGGAAGGAATAGTGAATTTAAAATAGGATCGGATGGTATATTGAGATTACAAGGGAGAATTTGTGTGCCTAATGAACCTGAACTTAAGAAAATAATTTTAAAAGAAGGACACAAAAGTAAGTTGAGTATTCATCCAGGAGCTACTAAAATGTATCAAGATTTAAAAGTTTATTCTGGTGGCCAAAGATCAAGAAGAAAATAGTGAATATGTATATTCCTGTTTAGTTTGTCAGATATCCAAGATAGAACATCAGAAACCTTCTGGCATGCTACAGTCTCTAGAGATACCTCAATGGAAATGGGATAGCATATCCACAGACTTTGTTACCACTTTACCTAAAAGTTCTAAAGGTGTTGATTCCATATGGGTCATAGTAGATAGGTTAACTAAATCTGCTCATTTCATTCCTATTAACATTAGGTATTCTTTAGAAAAGTTAACATGTTTGTACATAAGTGAGATTGTAAAATTGCATGGAATTCCTTCTAGTATTGTATCTGATAGAGATCCTAGATTTACATCTAGATTTTGGGAAAGTTTACATAAGGCTCTGGGAACCAAATTGAAACTAAGTTCAGCTTACCATCCACAAACTGATGGACAAACTAAACGAACCATTCAGTCTTTAGAAAACCTGTTGAGAGCTTGTGTAACACCCCAAAATTTTAGTCCATTTCTAGGGTAAAGAACTAATTGGAGGTAGTACAGAAGAATTTAGGGAAATAACGATTTTATCCCTAGAATGAGAGGTAAAATTACCAAAATGCCCTGGGACAAAAATGGACCAAGATGACTTTAGAAATTATGAGAACCAGAGAATGGGGTGGAATACTTTGAGACAACAC